>JAQIXX010000101.1:0-97112 GCA_034700605.1 Willowsia nigromaculata | reverse complement strand
TCTGCCACTAGAGATCGTAATATCAGCGTTCCAGTAGCACCCGTGTCAAGCATGGCAAAAGTTGTCTTCATTCCTCTTCCATCCGCACGTTTGATTTTTATAGGAACAATATGGAGGGGTCCGTCTAACCCTTTGATGATCGCTGCGTTCATTGCACCGTCACCTCCATGCTGGATTACTGCACCATCACTTGCTGGTTTGGCGTTTCTTCCTTCTTCTCCCTCAGATGAACTTCCATCCTTGGAACCTGCATAGTCAGAGTGGAGAAGAGGATGGTGCTTGTAGTGACAACCATCCTTGGGGCAGCTTGCGATTTCTGGGCACTTCTTGGACGAATGACCGGATTTCAGACAGCAGATGCAGGCTCGGGAACTCTTCACAATTTTCCATCTGTCGTGGACACGCAGCTTCTCGAACTTCCAGCATTTTGCGAGAGGATGACTGTTTTTTCCACAGGCAGGACAATCATCCCTCGTAGGCAATCCTCCTCCAACTGCGTTGACACTGCCTCGCTCCCTTCGCCTCCCCCTTTGCTCCTTATCTTCATCCTTTCCTTCGTTGGCCACTGTGGGTTCCCTTGCCATGATGGCAATTTCGACTTGCTTGTCAAGCCATTGGTAGAAGTGATGAATAGTTCTGGATCGGGAAGGGTCCATTACCAGCCAGGAATGCCACTTATTCTTGAGTGACATTGGGAGCTTATCCGTCAATTCATACACAAGCTGCGGATTGTGCATATAAGTTGCTTGCTTGAATGTGCAAATGTTGGTGTAGAGAGCCTTCACAGCTCTTCCGAAGGCGATAACCGTTTCTGGCTTTCCAGGATCTGGAGGCTTGGTCGCCTTGGCTTGCTTGACCAGATAGTTAAGCACGTATTCTGGCCTTCCAAATTCTCGCTCCAGAGTCCTCCATATTTCGCTGATGTTTCCGGGGTTGTTCAGCAGTGGCTTGACAGAGTCGAGGGCTTCCCCGGAAAGGCACTTGATGAGGCGATTCAAATTCTCCGAATTACCAATCTGATACTCGATGGTCGTGCGGTTGTACTCAGCACGGAAGTTCTCCCATTCACCCGGGTTGCCATCAAACTTTTGTAGATTCCTATCTTGTGAATCTTTCATATCACCTCTTACCTGTTGTTGAATGCAGCTCCCAACGATTGGAGCCCTCTTTCGAATGCGTTAGCAAGAGCATTTCATTGATCGGGTGGGAGCTGAGCAGCGTTCGGTAGTTGATTTGGAGGGTTTGCCCATCCTGGTGGTGGAGGAGCATAACCTGTTGGACCATTTCCAATTTGATTCGCTGGATTCGTAGTTGAAATCTTCACCTGTTGATGCTGGTCGTTGTTCCACAGTGGCGGGGCTGACTGGGAAGTTGTGACTGACTGGAACAATTGAGATGACGATGAGGGTACTGCAGCTCCTGTAGATGAATGTGCTTGAATTTGCATTGATGATGGCTGTTGCTGCATGATGACCTGCTGTGCTGTCCAGTTCGTTGATAAACCCAACTCCATTGCTGAGCGACTCGAGCATTGCTGCGCTGGTGAATCTTGACCTCCGAAATTTGAACATCCAGCGTTCTAATTAGGAAGGAATCTAATCAATAAAAACTTCACGACAGAAGATTCAAAAAATTATTGATTAACTATTTATTGAAAAAACACCACATCAATTAATTTCAATAGACATAAATTAATTGACAATTTAACTGAATTATTGATAGCCTGCTGACAACAAAACTCTCAATTTCACACAATAAAAAGGCAATGAATCAATATAAAAAGTAGAAGTGGTGGTGGTGGTTTTCTGCTGCTGACGGCAAGTCTCCACTCGATCTCTCTTCTTCATCTTGCTGCCTTCTTCTTCTCTGATGAAAAACCACACCACGTTGCATTGTTTGAAAAATGGTAGTTTGTTGGGGGCAAAGATCGATACTCAATGACATGTATGTAATTTATTAGTAACTCTTCTCCACGTTTCTCTTTTCAAAATTACTACACTCACAGTATCAAATATTTCCGGTTTGGGTAGAGCCAACATCTGCTACCCAAAATTTTTTGCCAAAATTCGTTGACTGGAATACCTTGTTTCCCAATTTCCCAAGATTCAAACCTCTTCAGTCATAAAAAAGATTGGATAACCGTTTTCCAAATATTAGCACGTAATAAGAATAGCTGAACTCTGAGCTTTCGAATGAGACATGAATCATGTGAATATGTAAAGAATGAATGATGTGGTTTATGAATCAAATTTGTATATTTTATTGTGAGGTACAGATTCTGTAGTGCAATATCACTAGTTATCAAGCTTTCTCTGTTCTTTCAAACATGAAATGCGACACCCAAGAGTTTATGCTGGTAACAAGTGGAGGCGTAGAAGTGAACCTCAAAAGTGGAATTTATAAGCTTCCCGGTTTTGAAAAGTCCTAATGAACCAACTTGGAGAGATTATTAAGAAAATAAATTTACTGCATTTGCCACGAAATTATAGATGTTTTGACAGATATTGTTGGATATCCTAAAAATCAGTTCATTTCAATGATTGGAATAGCAGAAAATTTATAGGGGCAATAAAAGTGAAATATTTTATTGATTTTTATTTATATTTGTCCACTAAAACTTTTACAAACTAAAACGCATTGAATTTAATTTTTAAAATACTTACTAATTTACATTTTGAGTCGGGTATTTCAAATTATTATCTGGTATTACTTATACCCTAATTATACGTTCTAAATCCAAATATCTTACTGGGACTGACAAATTGATTATGAAAAAATCATAATAGATAATCATCTCCGTTTACCATGGTATGTAAAATTTTGTTGCAAGCCCTTAATTTTTTAAGTGTTTCATACATAATCACTAAAATTGACACCACGACAACAACTATCACAGCTCCTACAACAACGTTGATGATTTCTAGCATTTCAATAATTGCCCACATATGGGCTTTAAAAGTAACAATTGAATTATCATTGTCCTCACATAAAACCATGCCGGGTAAAAACAATGTCATAAAAGGCACCATGTTGAAACCACCTCTTGAAGATGAGCTAAAATTCATGAAAGCCATAGCACCTATTACCAGCAAACAAACAGTTAATATAGTCAGCCAAATATACAAAATTGATGTGGAATATGAGACGGAGTGTTTCAGCTCATTGGTAATGAACTCAGAGAAAACTGGATTTTCTTGGGAGAATCCAGTGAGAGCGTTGGCACTTCAAAGTTCCATTTCTCGTTGTAAATGTCAGTAATATTTATTTTCTTTAAACCTAATTAACTACCAGTTAATGCGTGTATGCCGTGATAAAAATATTGTATGCGTTTCAAACTGAATTTTTTTTAAGGGGCTATACTTTAATGACGTCACCCAAATATCGGGATTTTTTAACCGACCACCCACCCTTGTCATTTATGCGTCACTCAGAGTCGTTCCCACCACCCCCCAGTATCATGTCACTTATGATGGTATTGTATTAGAGATGAAATGTGCAGTGAATTAATAAGTTTTTAGAATTTTATAACAATACACCACTTAAATATGCTTCAAAAACCGAACAAATTAAGAAAATTTGGTAAACTGATTGAAAGGGGTCAATATGAGTAATGTTTACCAATTCAAAAACCCGTAATAATCATAGTAAGAGGAAATATGCAAGAAAATTGAGAAAACACATGTGCATGCACAAAAAATTGGCAAATAGGGCATAAATACTGAAAGTACAACAAATTTTTGACAAGTTTTACGCTATTTCCATTTCCATGATAAATCAGTAAAATATGACAACTTTTTTCGAACATCTATTCATTATTCACATTTTAAAGACTGTACATTCACAGATACGACGGCATACTGCCAGTTAATACTTATAAATTGTATGTGTACATTAATTTATGCAAATATAAAAAATATTCATAAAAATTTCTTGGAACGTATGTACTCTTTTTATCTCAAAATATCTAAAATACGACAATGCCCTAAAATGTGAGAAAACATGCTAAAATATGACAAAATATACACAAACCCTCTCAGATATAAATGTCGTAGAGCATAGATAGTACAAAAAAGTCCAAAATATGAACAATATGCAAATATAAAACGAGTTGTTTCTGCTTGATTCGTTCACATATCAAAATATTTTGTGATAGGTTACATAGCAAAGAGTATGACATATTCAAAGTCCTCTTTCTCCGGTTATAATGGTCAAACCGTGTTACAAATTTTGAAAACCTTTTTATTAAAAGTAATCAGCATAAAAATGTGTTTGAATGAGCCTCTTTAAGCTATATGTATATGTTGACGGTTATAACGGTTTCTAATGTTTGCCATTGGCTGTTGCTGTTAGTGTTTATCTCCAAAGTCTTCCAAGTGTAAGTCATCAATAACCTATTTGAGAAATCCAAATTCCGAATTGTCTTGATTTGGAAGTTATCGTGGTCACAGACAAACAGACACTCTCGGTTTTATAAAGTACCCTTCTGGCTCTTAATAATCATTTATCATTAACCAGCATTTTTGCCTGTATGAAAGCAATATTTTTGATTTGGGGAAAAGAAAAAGCAGGGTAGAATGTGAGGCGATGAAAAAATTTTGCATTGCCATTTATATGCTTTAATTTGGTGACCCATCAAAAGTGACATCATGCCAAATTTTTACCACCCACCCACCCGTGTCATCCATCGTCATCTAAATTCGTCCCGACCACCCACCCAAGACGATGACGTCATTAAAGTATAGCCCCAAATACAAATGTGCAGTTAACTATTTTGAGCATACTTAATTGAAATGAAAATGTTTAAATACAAATGCTTTGGTAGCTAGTGCTGTTTTTTTAGTTTTAGGGAAAAAATCAAGTACTGTTTTTGAACTGCGCATAGCTAGTATGATATGAACAATGAATAAGCAAACATCAACACCTACAGTTTTTGGTTGTAAACTTGAATTTGTGTATTTGAGGTTTGTTCTTTGCCAGATTTTTTCAGTATGAAACGCTGCAGTAACAAACCTTTATATTCTCTTTTTCAAAGCATAAGTTCTGTTTAGTTTCTTTTCATCAAAGAGGAGCGCGGCGGCATTCATTCATCCTCTTGAGTTTGATCATCATCCTTTTTCTCTTGTGTGTACTACGGTGATGAGCTATCTCTACACAAAACTTGTCCCAAAAGTTTTCAAAAGTCTTTAGTGGCCTAACTACCTTCATGTCTTGATCATATACTTTTTTCCCGTGTTTGTATATTCCAAAAGCACATGCCACAATAGAAGCAAAAAACACCTTTTTATCTTCTTTTGTATACAAAATACATAACATGATATTATGTATCCCAAGGTATTTACACGTTTGTTGTGCTCTAACAGCATAGTTTGTAACACTGATACTACAAGCTTTTCTCAGTTAAAAAAGATTTGGTACACACTTACAACTTTAATAAATACCTTCACTCAAGAGTATGGTTTGAACATGGACAGGTTTGTTTCCCTTGATGTCTTCTTGTCAGTTATCCTGAGCATCGTGATTTTGATTCTTGTTGGAAGCTGTTTTTACTTCAAGTCAGAAACAGGAACAAGGAAAAAGTAAAGCAAGGTATTCAACATAAAAGCGAAACTGACGTTTCCACGATGAAAAGGGAGACACAGAGAAGGTAAAATGTAACGAGTGTACTTTTTGTTAAATGCACAAGTTGAGGTTTTTGTTTATCATCCCAAAAACTCCTCCTGTTACATTCATAAACCTACCTATCTTTTTTAAAACTATATGCATGAACTGGATCAAAATAAGGAACTAGGAACGTAGACGTAGTCTATGCATATTTTTTACAGGTTAGCGTGATGGAGATTTTTCCTTTGTCATACAAAATACCACACCGGAGACACGTGTGAAAATGAATTGACTACTAGAGGTAGCAAGATGCGGTGGGAATATACTTTTTGGTGGAATGGAAGTTCAAGAAAAGGAAGCATGCATGTGAAAGATGCTCTATGTTTTTAATTTTTAGAAAACTAAACGCAAATGTATCTTGAAAATAATGCATGGTATACAGACCACATACAATGTAAAATCGAGAGTACATATCTTACAAATCAAAATTCACAACTTATTTTTTTTAGGAAGAATGTGCTTATATTCGAACTGCCAAAGTATGACTAATTTCACGATTTAGATAGCTTACGTACCTCGAAGATAGATCATTTTTTGAAGTCTTAAAAATTAAATTGATATTTAATACAATCTAGTAGAGGATGACTCATAATATACAGAAGATAAGGTACATATGTGGGTTTTCAAAATTGACTTCCAGGAAGCCAGCTTTTGTATTCATTTAGTGTTTAGGTTTTGTTTCGATATTCTTGTTGTTAAAGCCTAACTTGGTTTCACATTTTGTTAAAAACGTTAACTACAATGATAAGAAAACCTAGATGATCACTGAAACAAAGAAAAACATAGCTGCGGTGACATCTTTTTTTCTATGAGGTTCGACATCCAGATTACAATCAAAGCTAAACGCTGAATGTCCAAATCTAAATAAAATTTTTCCGATAACACGCACACACACATTGAGTCATTATTTCGTGCTCCGACGTATTAGCCAAAAAGGGATCGAAAATCCAGGTCAGCTCATGAAAGCCATGAATCTCATTAAGACAGTACTATTTCCATCTGTGTATGCATGCGTGTGTGTGGTAAGATAAAACAGCTTTCACCCTGCTGAATCTAATATGCTCGCCTTGTGCTGTACAAAAGACCACATCAAAATTAACCTAAAGATTTATATCAACACATATATAGACACATGCGCACAATCAATTTACATCATTACGGTCCGTTTTTTGTTGTCGTAAAGCCATGCAGAAGCATTATATCGTCATGTGCAATACACCTTTTCCCCTTTTCCTACCTTCTGGTCACTTTTATTCTCCTCTTTTTGTTACAAATGATGCGTAGTTATCGCTTAGATTGAACTAAGAAGATTAGCAAGTTGTTAGCTTTAGTGTGCGGTGGTAGGTCGACCTGGTGGTATTGTGTTGGATTGAACATTTGGACCTTCAACGAATTGGTATGTGGACGATGATCGTGATGAAGGCTTTATAAGAGCGAGTGTGGAGTGTAGGGAACGAAAATGTATTGTGATTAGATTCAGTGTCAGCTCCAAATCCAAAAGGTTCTTTCCTTCTTCCTCTTTATACGTAGTAATTAGCAAAATGATAATCTATTCCCTTTTCACCCTAGTACAATATCCCATCAATTCATGCCTACACATTCTCACCGGCTCTCTGATTATTTTTACGGCTTCGCTTAAAGCTTGGAAATGGGCGTAGGTAGAAAACAAACAATAAAAAAGTGTAGGATAAACAAGGTGGACTGAAACTCTTTACTTGAAGCAGAACACATATATAAAACTGCTCCACATTTTCATCCAGTCGTCCATCCGTCCATAAGGTGTAATTTGGCTCGTGTTCACCATCAACCCAGTCAGACAGCAACAGTATGCTCTTATTTATTTAGGCACAACATTATACGTATTCCTAGAGATGGAAACGAAGAGAATGAATGCTTTGGATGCTAATGTGAAAAGAGTAGTGGAAATACAGAAGACTCAGAAAGAGAAAAGATAAAGGAAGGCAGACAACAGGAAAAAAGAGAGAATGACGACGATAGGATTTTACCTTTTGCCATCCACCGACCGAATAAATACCATGAATGCCACTGCCACCACTTTAATGTACTCCTACTTCCATCCACCTCGCAAACAAAATAGTAGAGAAGTACACATTCTAATGGTAATATATATATGTATGAAATGTAGCCATTTGTTAGTACTTTTTTCACTCTGATCAACTCATCCCACCATCACCTTTTCCGTACAAATAGGATTGCACGCATGTGTGGCGTGACGTTTTTAATACATAATGCATGTGTTGGTCGGTGTGTGTTTGGAGGTAACAACGCATTAATGCCAGGAGTCTATTATTACACTCGCACATACCAGAGCAGAGACTCTAAGCATCAGAGTCACTCACAGGAGAATTGGTATTACATTAAGGTAAAAAATATGTGTGCACAAGCAAAGGGAAAAAGTAATAGACAAAAAACTCTTTTTATGTATCAAAGCGCCAGTTGTGCAGGAAGGAAACAAAAAAATGGTAATAGTATACCTTGCCATTTCTCTTCCCACTAATACACAGGTTCAATTCAGGTATTTCGTTTCGTCCATCATTACACAACCTCGCTAGTTCATACCTTATTATTACACAGAGATAAATAGAAGAGTTAGGTACATTTATAGGGGAGTCAAATGGAATGCCGTTGGATTGAATAGCGGCGGATAGGGAATGTGTGCATGTGTAGAGGTACGCTGATGTTTCTGTCATGCTTGCATGCATGTATGAAGCTGTCATGGTGCGAAGTGCAATTAGTGCTTATTGGCACAGCGTAATACAACAGCCACTGCTCTACTGGGATTGTCTCCTTCATTCTCTTTAGGAGCAAGGGGAAATGTTTGGATATTTTCGCCGTGAAGATATAAACTTGCACTACTCGGATTGTTGCTCTGGCTTGGCTCTGGCTTACAACCGTCATCATTACCAAGAACCTATACTCTATTAAAGTATGACGATATTCATGCTACAAATTGCATGAATAGTCTATTTTATACAAAGGTAATGTAAGTTTATATGAATGGGGAGGATGATACGTAGTTATGCATATAGACAAACGAACTCAGCATGTGAACATTTAACTTATCTGTCTTTCGGTGAAGATATGAGAATGAGCAATGAATATCTGTAATGAAAGTAGTTTTTGTATGTACATTTTGTCTTTTGGAAATGGATTACTTCTACGCTTATTTTTCTCTGGACTAGAGGAGATTCCCTAAGTGAAAAGGAGTAGGAGGGAAAAAGATGCAGGAAGAGGGAATAAATGAAATAAACAAAGTTTATTCAATCTTATTACCAGATAGAATAAGAGGTGGTGTACATACATTTGTTTGAATCTTAACTGATCTTTCGTGATAAGACGAGAAACTTGGAAAATGCAACAGCTACTCTAACAACACATATATATAAATGCACATCGTAAAAGTTCTTACATGTTCATAGATGAGAGTGCTTTTTTGCTTCCATTACACTACTACAAAGTCTCGATGTGCATACATTTATCTATTATACTCGTGTGTTGCTGAGAGCAGAGAGTTTCAGCAGCGTTGAGAGGAGAGTAAATCCGGTCACAGGTGTGACAATGTAAGTTGCCTGTTGTATTAGTTTTCTAGTTCATCCAATTAATGCCAAAGTCTCTGGAGAGTTTCATGAGCTGACGAGTTCTTTTGTTTTTTCGTTCTCGTCTCCTTCCTCTCTGCCATACCTTGGGCATGTATGCATACTTTTTTAAGAGGAGAGAAAAAAAGCAACAGCAGGCAGCACTATGGGGAGACTAAAGAGTCTTACGTGTGTATAAATTCAGCTGGCTCTCACAAGAGTTTTCTTGCTACTTTTTTTCCTGTCTTCCTTCCAGTACTAAACTTGCTCTCTTCTCTCTCTCTCTCTCTCTCTCTTGTGACTTTTCTATAAGTTTTTGGCACTCCTTCCGTTTCCTTCTCTCTCGACTTCCCCCTCTCTCCCTGCGTTCCTTTACCTGTTTGGCTGCTATGTACACAACAATACTTGGGAGTATGTTTGTGCCATCATCACGGCAGAGTAGAGCCAAGCCAGGTATCAGGAGGATCAGAAGAAGAGGAGGACAGGAGGTTGTCGACTACATATGTTGCTCTTTCAGAGTTTTTTCCCCAATGTGCGTATATAGTAGACAATGGGCTCTATTATTACTACTTTTACACTATTCCCTCGTTCACCACACTATCATCATCACCGCCACCACCTTTTATACACATTTTAACTCCACCTTGGCTTTGCTTGCTCACTTGTCTTGTCGAAAAGATAAGAGAAAAGAAGGTAGACATAAGGAAATACAAAATACCCTTTTCACCTTTACAACAGCCACACCATTCAGCAATATTGAAGCTTTTAAGTCAAGCCAGATTTTTCATCTTCTTTCAGAAAAAGAGAAACAAGTAAAGTCTTGTCTAGCGCTGTTGATCCTTTTCCTTCAAAAAAGTTTCCTTCTTGTATTTACTAACTATACACACGTCTTTTATTTATACTATGTGCTTGTGGAGGCATTACATCTCTTCATATGTAATGTGCGTATCTCTGTGTGTACATCTTTTTGTATGAAAACTTGTAAAAGTATATAAAGAAAGAATGGAAATGGTCTTTTTCATCTCGTTTCTTACAGAGCGAAACACAACATGAAAAAAGTAAGAACAAGGCATCTTTTGTATGGCATTACAATATCATCATCTCAACACAATACAATTTTTCATAGCAAGAAACACGAGAAACCGAGAGATTGCAGAGCTTACAAAGGAAGAAAGGAAGAGAACCTGCCGTATGGTTTAAATAAGAAATTGAGCACAATGAAACACCTTTATTTCCAACCAACCTAAACGAGTTTATTGAATCGAATCAGATCAGTAGGAGCAAACAGAGAAAAAAAATACGTCAACAAACAAACAATAATACCAATTCAGCAGACATGTAGACACAATGAAAGAACACTGACGCGTCTGTTTTCCGGTTTGTTATCGTGGAACATGCATTCTTGCATTCTGCACTCGTTGCACACATAAAATGTTGCTGAAATTTACCTGAAAGTTTGATTTCATGCTACAAATTCTACAGGTTTACAATACAACTAACCGTTCAATTAGTTTAGTATCGTGACTTTTATTGAATTCGTTATGAATTTTATTCATCAAATATTGCTTCCCACTAACTCCCTCTAAGGCGATTAGGTATTCGAAGAAAGTAGTTCTTTCTGTTTTTTGTGATGAAATCCCACTAGAGAATTTTTACTCAAATTAATTTGATCCTATCTAACTCAAGATACAGAAGGCTATATATTGTTAGCACTGCTGTTGACTGGATAAATTACAACATGCATTGCATGCATACCTATACATATTTTATCCAACGATCTGTTATACTATCGTTGAGTAGTCGTGAGGTACTCAACACACCAATCCATTTATTTTCCTCTGTTGATTCCCTCTTTTCTCCGAATCGCCCACCAAATATATTACAGACAAAGAAGTTTTCTTTTTTTTTTGTTTTTCTGCTTGGTTATGTACATTACCACCAAATCGGTGCACTATCTGAAAGGATATATGATGTCTGAAACAGGGAGACACAACAAGGATAAAACATGTATATGCGCCATTACATATACAGCAATAAGTTACCATATGCATTGTAAATAGCTAAAAGCAGGATTGGTGTTTGCTCTCATTCCATTTTCCCCTGTTCTTTCTCTCCCTCTTTCTCCTCTTATTTATCGATCTTGTATCTAATTGGACGATGAAATGCAGGTAAGGAAAGAAAAAGAAGAAGAACCAGAGAGCAACAGAAGTTATAACATACTACAAGGGTATATAGGAATAAAATTGGTATTTATGTTTTTGCCTTCTTCTCCCTTATATTTTTCCCTTCTTTGTCTTTTCATTTTCTCCTTGTTTTTTTTCTACTTCTTCTTCTTCCTCCTCCTCCTCCACTCATCCATATAAAGTGCCAGTAGTTTCACCAAACAGCATAAACACATATAGAGCAGCTCTACCTTTATGAATGAATCGATTGCCTATATTAGAATATGAAATAACATCACATTGTATGCAGCAGAAGTAGCATCCATTGTATCTGCTTTGCACTTTCCTTTCGTTTTTTTCTCTCGCTCGCGTCTCAGCATCCCGCGTGTGTAGTCTGTAGATTATTGTCTATTAGGTAAAAAGTAGCTCGATGAGATACTTTGTTTTCCAACCTGCACGTACATACCTGGAAAATACATTCTTATACAGAAGCACTTATATACATAAATACACATATAGTTAGGCTATTAGCACGTATTGTATTAAAAATATGTACAGTCTTAAAAGGTATATAATTCAGGAATTCCTTGGTTTTTATATCTATTCGATTCCATGCGATGATGTCAGCTTCTGTTTTCTATCTACCAAAATCATGTTGCATTGTTCTTTCTTCCATGCTAACTATATGAAATATCTGGAAAAAAAGTTTATATTTATTCGTTTCAACATACACTCTCAAGCACAATCGTACACCGATGAGCTTAGGGAAACCGTCTGGAGAAAATATACAAAGGTTCAATAGGTTTCTCCTCTAGCATTTCCCAGTTTACGTGTCTGTGTCTGATGATACCTTCTTACCTTTTTTATTTCTCCTTCTCTTCTTAACTTATTTCTCTCAAGCTAGTTGAGCCAATTGGTCATTTCCCAAGTCATCTAATTCCGTGCGTACTACACCAGCCCAGCTAACTTGACGAGCTTAAAGAAGAAACTGAGAAGACTCGGAATATTATTATGTGAAAAGAAATGCCTACTTATACTACATAGTCTGAGTGCATACATATATGCAATTTAGCACACAGCTGTACACGAACTCACGTTTTTCTACCTTTAATAAAGTATGGCTTATTGGAATTGGAAGAAAAAGGGAAGGTATCGAGAAGAAACGCTATAATATAATATGGTTGATGCACAAGGTATTTTGGATTATTATGAAGAAGAGCCTCTTTCACCGAATAATATATAAGTTTTGCTTGGTGGAGTAAAAACCCTCATTTCCTATTTTATTCCCAGTGGTAGCAGTAGTCATCGTTGTAATGGCACTTGTCCATATATACACAACTACTAAACTTGCACAATATTATAAACACACGTTTGTCTATACAGATATTATAAAGCGACTGTCTTGTGAGCCGGCGAACAAGGTAACGGTGTGTACTACACAACTAGTCAGGGAAGAATAGTCTCTGGAGAATAGGTCGTGCTTCATTAAATTTGCACAGGTACACATGTTGCCCTCAATATGTACAATAGTAGAGGAGCGTGTGTACATGTCTTTTTTTATTCTCTTTCTCTTTTCCTCTCTCATGTTTGATGTTGCTCGTGTGAGAGTTGAATTGAGCGAATGAAACGATGTGGGAATGGCTTCTTGTCAATTCAATTGCACTTAAGCCAGGTTTGGTTCGATTCCTGTTTTTTCTCTTTGCGTCTGTTATGAAAAGGTATTCTGTATTCGTTTATATTCTCGTGCTGGTAGTGGGTTCAACTAAATATGCATGAGTAAATGTACTACTTATTATTCGATTTGGAATGGGGAAAAGGTAAAATTGTATGTTTGGAACGGAATAATGTACACAACGGACAATCCGCTGCTCTCTAAACTTCATCTTGTATTTTCTCTCCACATAATGTGTTTTTCCCAAGTATGCATATTATTTTTACCTTCTTTTACCTTATGCGCATATCTATGTTGTATATGGGTCCTATTTCTACGTGTTTCAGTCTGTTTTATGATTTTCTGTTTGTTTGTCGATTACTTTTTAACCTGGAATGACATGCTGACTTTGTTAGCTGTCTGTCGGATGATGACGAGGATGGCGGCTGATTTTTAGATGCCATATTTTTGCTTGTATACATTTTTATGCGTTCCTCTTCCTGTGAACAATAAAAAGTAAAAATGGGAACTGACAAGTGGATGAAAACGAGAGAGAGAGAATGCTGGTAAATATGCTTCAGAGAAGAGTCAAGTCACTCACAGTCAGTCACAGAATTTAAGTACACTTTTAACCTGATTTTTTTTATCCTTTCCTTATAGCACTCTGAATCCTTAAATTTACAATCATAACGTTACCTGCATATGTTTGTATAGGTGTACTTATTTATAGGAAAACTGAGTGCTAACTCACCTTACCGCTCATTCAAAAACACCCTGCATAATTTTTTGGCAGTTTTTGTTGACATTGCAAAGTGAAAATGGAGAAATGGGTGCGCTCTTAAAAAGTTGTTGAGAAGTGTAGGCTTCTATAAAAATGTATTTTCATATTGTAAGTATGTAAGCATGATAATATGCATAATGGAAGAATTCTTTGGAAGCTTTTAGCATTTTCATAAAGGGTGAAGCGACAGGCAGGTGGAAAAAGTTGTAAAAACCTGAGGAGGGAAATAAGGCTGGTATTAAAACCAGGATAAAAGGCGATGAAAAGGCTTAAAGAGTGCTGTTGATGGTGCAGGTAAGAATAGAGCTACAAGATATTATTATGCAGACAGATTGGATCTTTTAGAAAAGCAAAGCAGTAAGCATGCAGTTGAGTAAGTGCTTAAGCTTATAAAAGGAGAAAGGTTTCAGGTGAAGAATGGCATTAAAATAGCATCTAAAACGCTTACGGCCACACTCATCTTTAGCTCAGCTGTTAGTGTTGAAAAAGGTGTTAAAGCTTAATAGAGCATCCAACACATTTTCCTTGTGGATGGGGAAAGCAGAGCGAGGAAATTTCTCTTGATTCTTATTCTTATAGCACACACTTAATTTTACAACTCCTTCCTACTTTTCTCCTTCCTTCCCATCCGCAACGATAACCACCACCACACACACTTCACACACCTGAGTTTACTGGGTAATAAACTTGCTCTGGTATGTATAATATATAATATGGGTATACTATCCCGTTTTAAGCAAGCTTCCATTCAGTTCTCTTTCTTTTAACCTTCCTTTCATTTTACACGGCAATAATTTCGGGTAAGACGCCCATCAGCCAAATTGTCGCGGTCGTTGGTGGTATAAGGTAAGAAAGTGTCGGGGGGAGACTATTAACCTCCATATCCTTCTCTTGGTTTAATGCTTAAGCAGAATAATGGCTCAAGCAGTTTTTAAAGGCTTTTCTCTTTCCCTATTCATTTCCTTTTTATGTAGGTAGGCGTGTATCATTCAAACTGCTAGAGAAAGCTGTGTGGTGTAATGTGATGATACTATGAATAGTTCGTTAGGTACTTGTTTTTCTCTCTTTCCGCCACTTCACCGGTCGTTTTGCATCCTTTCCCTTTGAGAGGTGATGATCTTGATTCTGATGATGATCATCTCATGGGTTTTTACGTGGGTGGGAGATATGAGATGACTCACTGCAATATTTTTTAGCAAAATTGTATTTTCCACACCTTGATTTTTAAGCACACTCATCTTACATTATGCAACGAGGTACTGCGTGGAAAAATCTGTGGCAATGATTAAAAGCAATGAATTTAGTATTTTTCTTTCTCGGAATACCACATTCTTAGCGGGGGAAAAGAAAAGGAAAATTAATGCATGTGGCATGTTTATACGCTCAAAACCTGCCTCGTAAACTGGATGAAAATTGATGCGGATGCCAGATGCCAAATAAGAATGAGATAGGGAGATGAAGAAGAAAAAGGGAATGAAAGTTGAAAAGGTTTGTTGTTGATGCATTATTACTTGATGCCATGAAAAATAACCACTTTTCACGTGATATAATAACAAAAACGAGAAAACTAAAGCTGGAGGAATGGAGGACTCAGGTACCAGAGCAGCAAACCGATGCGAGGTGCTTGCTATAGCAGAAGACTATACGATACCTCCTTATATTCTGCTTTTTATTTCCTTCCCCACATTTCTTTACAATTTTCCTTTCCATTTTCACCGTATCCGTCAAACGTGTAAAAAGGGAATGTGAAAACATGGTAGAGTGCGTGAATAAGGTATGGCATTTTTTGTTATAAGATGTTACATTTGTTGAAGGGAGTTTTCTGTATGTAGGTACATAGGAATGAATGAGTGCTTGTTTGTATACGTCGGTAGACGTTCCCTCTCGAACGAAAGTATGAATTACACATGGAGGGAATGAGTGAGTGGTGAGCGGCAGCTGTTTTGTCAGAACTCTTGGAAGTTTTATACCTACCTTTCACTTAAAACGCGTAATAAAGGTGAAGAATAGAGGAGTCATGTTGATGGGAATGAATGCCACAAAAAATACGGTGAAGGTAAAGATGGAATAAAGGGGAATTGAAAAAGGCAAACGTATAGCCGTTTTTACCTTTTCTCCTTTCTTCTGCTTCCGCACTTTACCACGCTGGATTTCTGTTGCAAGGGGACGTTTAACATTACCGCGGTAAAAGCATTTTCTTTTTCGTGTTAAGCCCATCAACGAGCATGGAAATTTTATACATTATGATTTTATATTGGTTTGCCCTTGCATTTATACCAAAGCGTATCAAAGTTTGAACTACGCGGAACTAAAGAAATTCTCCAAAGTCCTCAAGTTTCTAGTACGAATCAAAATATGTTCTTATATGAATTATATCAGTATTTGGTGGCATGTCCAAACGAAATGCAGGTATTCCAGAAATATCACATTTACACGGGAAAAGCTTTAATGTGAGTGTATCTATCTGTATAGATATTTTAATTCCTGCAATAAAAACCGTATTTATGTATCGGCATAAATATTAATGTGTGTGCTACATTAGTGTTGGAATACGGCATTGTATGATCGCATCGTCGACTTAGACCTTCTTTTCCTGTAATATAAGCATACTTCACGATTTTCAGGAAACCTCAAAAGTCCTCTCAAATGACACAAGTAATTCCCATGTAATGACCACTGATAAAGGTGTCATGCCATATTACTTCATTTATGCGTTTCCCTCTGCTTCTGAAATTCAAATCTCTAATGTCACATTCCACCGTTCCCTCTCACCCTCATGAAAGCATAGCAATACACATATAGCCCACGGTTTTTTTGTACATTTCTCTGCCCACATTTACTTCTGCACACCAACTCACAGTAATTCAAGTAGTTATAAGAGTCATCGTAAAGAATCATTTAGCGTGTCGGTACGGTGGTATCGTATACCAATCATCATCCACCACGAAAACCACCGCAGAGTAGTTCTATGTCGGTCGTTCCATTTTCTTTCTTCCTTTTTAGAGCTTCTGGCACGTCGCACTTTACGACGTGAATTTGGTTTTCAAAAAGCGACCAAGGAAAATATGGTATTCGCCATCATCCGATCGTCGTGATCACCGCCACCACCACCTCAGTCATCATCATCATCGTCGCCATCGTCAATACTATGAATATAAATCCAATAAAAGTCATTTACACATGCAGTTTTTTATTCCTTCTCCCACGTACTTTCTCATGAAAAGCGAGCACAAGTGTAGTAAAAATGATCAAGAATCGCTAAAAAGCTTTTCTTCACAAGAAGAAGACGGCAGGTATGCCAATAAAGTTTTTTCTTGGTTGGTTGCCTTTTTTGCTGCTGTTCCCACTTCTTCCTCTCCTGTCTTTCTTCTCTTTGAGTCCATTCTTTTTCTGAGACCGTTGGTTCTTCCTTCATGCACAGGTACCTAACAGACGATGAAAACTGTTGGAAGCTCACCTAGATTCTGATCTGCTCATTCATAATACTATTATATGTAGGTACAGATGTGTAGACTCTTTCTCCCACTACCTTGGCAAGACGTGAAGTGAATCTTTAAAAAACTTGACAAAAAGAATATAAAGCATTGGCACAAAAAAAAAACAACTCTGCCGCACAGCAGCATACAGCATAGCGTCAAGAAATACTGTGCTGTTTCTGTATTATATTGAAGTAATGAATGAGATCTACATAGAAGCATTTACTGTGTTTTGTACATTGACTCATAGCTCGTATATTTCTGCCCCGGTCTCTGCTGTTATCATCATGAGCCATTTTGCCAGGAAAAGAAGAGAGAACTCATGCCAAGTTCCTTTTTCGCAGTTATCATCATCATCATTACCACTCTCACCACCTCACCTTTTTACATACCTTGGTGAAGCGGTATTTTATGCATGTATGAATGAGAGAGTGTGTCCTCCTCCTCTTCTCCTTTTCCAAAGGTATTATTACCACCCTGTTTAAAATGACTTGGAAGTTGGAAGGGAAAAAGGAGACAGACCAAGTAACCCGGCTGCTCAGAATAAGTAAAATGTCTGCATGCAGTGATGTCGGTGGTAGTAAAAGCTGGAAACAGAGCTAGTAGTTCCAGGTTTTTTTTAGTTTGTTCGTGCTATATATATGCAGGTTGTTAAAATGATACGCGCGGGGTGTAACGTGTAACTGCCAGTTTGTATTATACGATGAGTTTTGTGTAGGTGTATGTGCTCAGTGCTCACAACTTTAAGTATTCTGGATGATATGGGGGAGGTAGATAAGTTGATGATATACCTCGGCTGCGTGTCTGTGTCTTGGATGGGGCTGTTGTTAGTCATGGAATAAAATCCCAGCAGGACAGGAAGGATTTCTGGAGAGAGGTCTTCTGAGAATTAATTAGAGCTAATTGATACCATTCATCTTCGTTATGTAAAAATCTCTTTTTACCTTGACTGCGAATTTTATTAGAGTTCTACATACGTTCTCCTTTCCTGTAGTGCGAACACGAGAGATAAATAAGTGAACGTATTTTGTATGTAAAAGGATACATGCGATGAAAAGCACGTAATTGCTGGCATGCCTGTGTGTGTACCTATGCATTTTTTTCTAGCGTTTTTACTTCTAACTGACTATAGAAAAGAATTAGAGTATTCTGCAATATACCTAGAAGCTCATCTATTTGATTCTATTAGATATTGAATAGGCTTTCGTACGCCTTTAGATTGTAAGAAGATGAACCTTTAAGGTTGGCAAAATGAGCTGGAGTAATTGGAAAAATTGAAGTTGCGTGCTCCTCTTTTTCTCATGATAAGCTGGCATTCAATGCTGCAATGCGGATAGTCGAAATTAGTTGTGTGAGCAAAAATAATTCTCACAAAGGGTTTCGCATATTCATTGAATTCTTTTACAATTTGTAATACATATTTGTGTACTAAATAGTACGTACTCCCATAGTGAGTATAGCAGACACACAGAAGGCGCCTTTCGTCTCGATGTCTTTCACAAAATAAACCTTTTGTATGTCTGGTTCGTTTTTTAGATGAATTATGCATTGTTGAAAATAATATTTCACCTGGAAATCCGATACTTTTGAAATAAACTTTTATCAATAATGGGTGATTCGTTCCCACTAGCAAGTCCAAATAATGCTGGCATCACAAACCAGCAAGTTTTAAAGTTGTATAAAATCTAGAAGTTGTCTGAGTTTACATAATAGACGAGATATATCATGTTTCTTTGATTTAAAAACCAACCAGTTGAGCGGCCAGTACATCTTGAAGCTCCCATCTGTCTACCTGTGCATTTTTGAATTGAAAAGTAAAATTCTGAGTGCAATAATGGTGATCTGATAAGGTGGATTTTGTTTTACATTCTTTTTATTTGTACACACCATAAAAATTGACCATCTGTTTGAAATTTTTAAATATTAAGTTACATAACGCATTAGTATACCAGTGCAGTGTTAGCTGTTAATGATGGAGAATGCAGATGAAGATTTCATTTATTAAAAAGTGTACCTATATCATCGAATTTTACAATGTGTAGAAATGCCCCAAAACCATATACCATAACGCTTCTATTTCTACCGCAAATCAAAATATTTTGCAAGCATTTGCTTATGCTATCACTAGCAAAATTACATCAAGGTGATCCTTTAACTAAAAACAGTACAGTCAACTGACTTTCGTTGAAAATGTCTGATTATTTGTTGATGCTCTCTGCGGCTGTATATTATGTAGCATGTGTATCAAATGAGCACAAAAGATTATATGGATAAAATGGAGCTGAGGTTCAAAGTTTATTTTCCGCTTGGTTGACGAACAACAACAGTTACATAAAACACAAAGTACACAGACATATAACAATAATAATAGGTTCCTGGGAGCATCTACTGATTGTATGTATCGTTCCGCAAACATCATTCCACCTTACTTTGTTGATTGCAACTGTACAAGAGTGATTTTATTCCTAAAGCTGTATGGAAAATACGATAGGGAATTTTAATGGAATCTGCTTGCTAAAATCCATGTATAATCCTTACTTATTCGCTTTTTACTCTCTCCTGTCCAGGATTAATTGCATTTGCCTTTAATATTTTTCACTATTTACTATTATTGTTAACGAGTTATTATAATTTAAATCATTTTTTGCTAAAAATCTGAGTTTAATGGATATAAGGTCCCGTGTGTCGTGTGTTTTATCAATTCATTTTGATCCATCGTATTTTACGGTTGAATTGACGAGATACCATTATTATTTTATGCTAATAGAACAAAGTATGCACGCACTTTGTGTGCACTACCGTATACCTTATAAATAGACCATTTTCTTTCAACCACGTATGAATTATTTACGCGTGTGCATCACATTTCCTCTACACAATTCATTTGATCATCTCAACAGGCCAGCCGCGCTCACCAATTTTTTTTTTTGAATAACTAACTAACTGTGAGTTAGCTGAGTTGAGCCGTGTTTTGGCTGAGATTGAATTTCCTTCTATATATGACGCAAGATGTTTTATTTAGATATGTATATTTTATAGAAGGAAATAAAATAAAGCTGTTATACAAATCGTAAAACAGTCTGGCAGCTTAAATTGAACAGGATGATGGATTGAACAAAAGGTGAAATCATAATAATCTGCGGGTTTTATACCTTTTTCAAATAGAAAGGTACACATTTATTTGTGTGTACAGTAAACTCTCAAATTATACATCAACTTTCTGCTCGCTGGCTGCGTGTAAGGTAAAATAGGGGAAAGGATGCTGTGAGAGAGTTGATCACGTTGATCATGATGATTACCGGAGGAGATTCAATTGAACTAGAGATGATGCCAAATGATAATGATAATACGGAACAAAACTGGATTCAAGTGAACCCGGGTCTCTCAATCCACCTCCGTTGCAGGAGTAGAAACAAAATTCATACTGTATAATAAAGCTTTCATTAGAAAATCCCTGTTGTTTGTGTAACTAGAGGTATAGATGATATTACGCGTCACTTTTACTGGATATACTGGAGTGCGACGTGCCATCATTCGTATATCTTTGATAAGTACCTTGACTGCTTATTACTCTCTTTCATTGTGTTCCTTTTGTATGGAATAGACGTAAAGTATACAAAAAGGGATTTTATGATTTCAGTTCCAGGTTCTCTCCTGTCATGCCAGTAAAGCTCATATGTGTGGATTTTGTATGCACCTAATAACAACGACAATGACGCTCATTGCCAATGAGGGGGATGAGGTTGATGCTGTTGGATGAAGTAAGGGATTAAACAAGTGGCTTTCCCCGTTTTTTCTCTACTCTTATCGTCAGAGCCAAAAACGCTATATATAAATAGTAGACTACTCATCTCTCAACGTTTGTGCATTTCCCCGATCACGATTTTACTTTTCTGTTGTTGTCATTATTATTATCCCGAATATCGGCGTTCTTATGCGCGCCGCACCACGACATCCCATCATTCTAATCATCATCTCTTTCTCTCCTGTTGTTTTGCGTGTGGCTCTAAAGTGCATTTGGATATGTTTTTTGTGGAATTAAAAGAGGAACTAGTGAACTGTGAGCATTGTTATTATTACGGTTTTTCATTTTTTTCCTGGGCCTGAGAACAAAAGTGATGAAGCGGGTTTGCTGGTAATATGCTTTCAGGAATTTAAAAATGTACCAAAGTAATCATTGTTATCAATCAATTTGTTCACAAGCCTGAAAATGCCTCAAGCATTTCTACTCATTTTCAACGCGTTTGTCTGTTCTACAAGTACCACAATCTACATTTAAGGTAAGAGCAATGTTCATCCACATTATACAATCCTGACAAACTTTCGTTTAAGTTGTGATATTCAATTTTAAACTCACCAACCAACTATGAGTATTGCTTCAGTAATAATTTGATCGTAGTTTATCAACAAGTATTGCCGTTATTAAACATTTTCTGATCTACACATTTGTGATTTTCATTTTCAAATCGTAGATAAAAAAATTTTCGAGCACTTTTGTAGTGTCCGAGCACACGTCTACTTTTTGGTGATCATTCAAATGTATCTTTTCGATACATCGACAGCGTTTCCCTCATGAAGTGTGGAAGTAATGGGATTTTCAATTTGAAGAGGTTCCCAGAGGACGAATGAACAGATTTAAGGCATATTACGTATTGCACTGCTCTCCATCAAATGACGACATGTACAGGCTACTTGTACTCCAGTCTACCGAGTGCCAGTGCAAAACAATTCATTTCAAGGAATGATGAATTGCTATTGATTTGTGAACTGGAAATTGTAGGTACTTACGTGTTAATACACAATCGGATCAATTTGGTGCAGGGATAGGGAAATAGATCTAATTTCAACACAAGACATGAAGTTATTATTGCTTATCTAGCATTCTTTGTCCGCATATTATTCAGTAGCATTACGCTTTATTACTATCAAAATTTTACGTGCATGTAGGAAAGCACTTACGTATTTGGTATCACCATTCGACATCTACAATGCAACCTCTCAGGTCAATTTTCCCACTTTCATCAAGAAAATGAATTTTCCTATCTTCGTAATTAATCTATGGCATTCAACCATTTAATTGTGACCAAATGATCAGTCGTCTCTTTTCTGTCTCTTCGTTTTTGTTCCTAGTTGTGTCTGAGTCACAAGCTGGCAGTTTAGTGGATTGTTCCGTCGATAATAGCATACTACAAACTGCAGTATGGAATGAGATGGAAAATTGGATGGTTTGATTGCACAGCCAAAGCATGGCATGTGTTTAGGTACATTTTTGTCATCTGAATTTGCCGGATTACTTTGCTGGGCTGCTGTGTTCCCTTCTTTGAAAAAAATGCACCTTTTTTCCCTCTTCCAAGTAAGAAGCAATTGTGGACAGATGGATAGATTCTTGATTGGTAGAGTAGAGAATTGGAATGTAATTTTATTAGCTTTGGCCGCCTCAACTCATTCATCTACCCGAAAAACATTTTTATTCTCAATTTTTGTACTAAATAGAAAGTAATTGAGAAACATTCATTCTTAGTTCATGTAAATGGAAAATCTCGTTTATATCCCGAAACTTTAGGTAAACCTCAACCTTTTCCAGCTTCAATACCACATTCTTATTTAATTATTGGAACGAATGTAATTGCTTCTTTACGAAAAATTTACTATTTACAAGAATGCTAAATTGTCCTGCAGCAAAATCCCAAGCATATTAAAAATACATTGTTATCATTTACAACTTTGTGTAGTGCCTACTTTTTATATAACATAGCCCGGAGAAATGTACCGAAAACAAATAGACATTATTCACTTAACCTACAAACTTTGCAGAAATTTGTTAACTGTAAACAGATCCCTGGAAAATAATGTGTACATCCATGCACATGTTCGGTTCAGATGCGTGCCCATGAACATGTGCAATAGCTAAAATAATAAAGAGAGATGTAACTCCAGATATCTCCACGATATTAATATCATGAGAAAGATTTCAATGATTTCACTTTACCTTTCATTTTTTTACCTCAAGCCTTAATACTCAAAGCCATAATGTTATTCTTGGTCTTCTTGTATCCCACTTTGCTTTCGGTCAAAAGCAGCAGACAGTGAAACAATCAGTAAAGAGCAACCACACAGGGAGAGAAAGTGTCACCAGCCAGCAACCTAAAAAACGACGACAGAAAATGACAGGCACTCCTTTCATTTTTCCCCGTGGACATTTTTGGCAGCTGCTTTGCCCACCTCTTCTACCTTGTTTACTAGCCGCTGTTCAGGAGAAATGAGAGCAGAGAAAGGGAAACATGGAGAAAAAGAATCTACTCTCGAAGCTTTTATTCCTGTTGTATGATTCAAAGATGATGAGATTCTTATTCCATTCCCTTTACTTTTACTGCCACACTACGTCATCGTCATCCCCTTCTGCCACGTATTCCTCCTCCTTCTTCTTCCTTTCTCTTCGTCATTTTCATCTTTTCACATTTACCATTATAGTTTTCTCCTCTTATTTCCACTTGAAACATACCTATAAAAAGGAACGGCTGTAGTGTGGAAGGAGAAAGAGAGAAAAGTAGTAATAATACCTTTTTAGGGTCTTTTTCGGAAGAGCACAACTGTAATGGCAGCAGTAAATGCCTCTAGGTAGAGCAAGATGGTAACAATGTAATTATCCGAACTGTAAAAAGTAGCGTTGTTGTTGCATCGTTTCTTTTCTTATTGCTCTTTCTCTGTTGCTGGTCTATAGGTATGCTATATAGTGACTCTAAACGAGCAAAACTTGGAAACATTGTCGTTTTTACATGCTGTCTGGTGGCGCCGTTATAGTGTGTAGATTTAGGATATTATGAGGATTGTATCTGTATTGCATGTGTAATGTATTATTTATGTAAGATTGGGATGGTTGAACTAATGCATAGGTATGGTAAATGTTTTGTGCTCAAGCTGGCACTTTCTCCAACTCAAATACTAACAAACAACCATGTTTTTGCGACATATATAATATGCTCTCGTATCACTGTTACTCTTCATCATGGATATGCATTCAAGATACCGTATTGAAGACTTTGTTACAGCTTTTATGTATATTCTCAAGCATAAGGAAATGGTATATTTTCCATTTCTCATTTGGCCCTGTCATCACATCACCCTCTCGTATCAATGTATCAGTTTAATGTTCCCAGGTTAAGCAAGTTTGGAACTGTTTTCGGAGCTGTTGTGTGTGTGTGTTGTGGTTAGAGTAAATAGGTATGGAATTACTATTTTGTCGACCTTGTATCACAACAAGATCAGCAGATCATTTCTCAGATCGACAACTGTATAGTCGTTTGTTGTTGCTGTTATTAAGTAGAAAATGACAGATACAATAAGAAGATGAGGAGCTACAAAATACCAATAGTAAAAATACCTTTTTATTAGTACTCACACAACGTGCTCACCGTTTCTCTCCTTTCAGAAGTTTTGCTTAAGAGGTATTGTACGGGACTGAAGTGGTGGAGGCATGGCGTTTGCCTGTTTTTACGAAAACATTTACGATTTTGTTCTCTTCATCGCTTCTTCTTCTTCTGTAAGATTCCTGCCTGGTTTCATTCTTAAAGAAGAACTTTTTTATGATTCTAGTAGCCTTGTTGATTACTGTGTGATATGGAGTTTTATTTCCTTCCATTTCCCCTGTTTTTCTACTTTACTCAACCGATCAGACGAAGATGTCTATAGAGATTCCTGCTCCTTGCAAAACGACAATTATGGATGGAGTTGGGGAAAAGGTATACCACAAGGACAGGAAAAGTATGAGCATTTATTGCAAAAAATAGTATGTTTAGGGAGAGAAAAGAAGGAAGTAAAAATGGAGTAAAGGAAAAAGAACATACATATAAATTCCTAGTCTACTTTAACAAGTCAGTACAAAAGCAATGAGAGAAACACACGTGGTAAAATAGGGGAAAATTGATGGGACTTGTTTGAGAGATATCAATGTTTTTATGACGCTCTTCATATATTTATATCTTCTCAGTCTGGTCGAGTCTTAACCTTTCCCAGTTTGGTTTTCAGAAGACCAAACTATTGTGGTCACCAAACTAAAGTGTAAAACTGTAAAAAAAAAACTTTCTATATATGTATATATTGGACTCGACGTAGCGACAATGTAAGACCATAACCATTTCATGATTCAGTTGAAAGAGGGACTTTCACACTTTTGGGTATATTGTCTTCATATAAAGTATATAAGCACCTGTGTGACGTTTTTAAAACCAGGGGAGTTACATGCCATAAAATCAAGTCAAGTTGGATGGGAGTTGAAAAATAACGGCATGATGACTGCTGCCGTGGCGGTGATAAAGAATGTGATGTGTGATGATCTGAATGACATCGAATATATAGGAAGAATGACGACGCGGACTGGTCATTTTTGTTACTTTTTGACCTTTTTTCCGGTGTGGTTCTTTGGCGGAACAGTGTTTTTACGCGCGATATTAAAAATAATAAAGTATATGACGAGCAACGACTGTTGGTTGAACTACTTCAGTTTCACATATTTATTATCAGAGAACCTTATTATGAACCGCCTGTATTTCGAGGAGGTATTGTAGGTATTCTAGAATAATATGTTTTGGCAATGTTGGCTGTGTGCTAGGACTACACGTATGCACGTATGTTAGAAGCCAGTTGGTCATACGCTGTAAATCTGAAATGAAATAATAATCTGCCACATAGCGCAGTCTTATTACTTGAGTTGAGACCACCAAAAATATCAAATGACAAAGATGGTAATGTTGGTTGTGTGTGTGTGGCTTTATAACCAACGATAAACTTGGAAGAATTGGAAATTGCCAAAAAATCAAAAGGTATAACTTATTACGTAACGAAATCGAGATGAAAACGTGTAATAACATTAGGATGACTTTTTGCATCATTTCGTCAGATAAGATATGAGTAGATTTGGTTATTGGAAAGGGATCGTGTTATCGTGTCCGTCTACACAAGAAAGGTTTTATTTAAGGAATGCTGGCCACTCACAATTCGATACTGACGACCGTGTCCATTATTTAAGTACACGTACATATGTGCCTTTTTTCTCCTGTCGCCTTGCTGCCTGAATTAGATATAAAAAATTTCCTCACTTTGTGTTTTTGAGAATATGAAAGCCATTTTTACGATCGGACATCGGCCCGTGCTACATATATGCTGGCTGTGCTCTGTCAAAAGTATGTAGACAATTTTTTGGCAGAGGAAATGAAGCCAGCGGTCAAACCATCAAACATCGTTGATCTCCTTGAGCGTTTCCCTTTTTGATTACTGGTGTGTAGCTGAGTGACAGTCTGTATCCAAACGAGTGGAACAGGCATGATGAGATGTTGACGATGATGATCAGACTGATGATATGACAAAAAACGAAAGAAGAGACATTCCAATAGATGGATGAATCGATATTAGAAATATTTTCTCTGGTCACTTTATTCATCTGTTTTGATGTCCTCCTGGCAAGAAAAAAACTAAAATGACAATACGATCATAAAGAGATATGCTTGATCTATTTTTCTCCTGATGCTTCAACAAAACGGAACATTTCCTCGGTAGATTTCATTTTATTCATAAAAATACAACGTTAAAACTCTCAGAAAATTTCAGATTTGAGAGGGAAGGGAATAAATGAATGGACCTGACTACCTCTACGTATACCACATTAGAATATTTGAATTTTGAGATGAGATCTTTTAACCTTTTTCGTCCTGATCATTCTTGTTCTATCTGTGGAAAATACAAAATGACATTTGCTTCGAAATTCTGTTGTCAGTGTAGGAAAGACATTCCCAAAGAACACGACAAATGTGAAAAAAGAAATCAGAGGAAATATTCTTTCTTTTCGTGTTCCTCACTTTTCCAATAATAAAAAATAGGAAGAAAAAGAATCATAGGGATTATGATGAATAAAGGTATTTTGCGGAATGTATCGGAGTGTTGAATAGTGGTGGTGTGGGACTAAACTTATTGGTTTGATGCACGGCAGCGGTTGATGTGATCATGTCGTTTTGGCTTGCCCGTAATTTCTGAAGTAAAATGTGCGTAGCAGATGGTGCACTCCTTTATTTCTTTTGGTCAGTTTTTTTTCTGGACACGACAAGATGAAATGAGGGACGTGGATTTTTACATCAAATTTTCATATTCAACACGACCACGGTTCCTTACTTTATTACTGTTGGTGGTGGTATGGTATGAGCCCTCCTAATATTCAGAGTGAGCAATGGGAAACTCTCCTGTATTTTAAAAGTAGTGTAAGGACAGGGGATGAGGATTATATTGGAAGAGAGACATGAAAATGTAACGAGGAGTGAAAGAAAAGTCATCATACAATATAGATATTGTGGTGAGCGTAAAAGTGTGCATACTTGTTCCCTTATCCTTCTCGGCAGTGTTATGACATTCGTGGAGGTGATTTGCTACTTCCTCATTTTCACACACACGATGGAAAAGGAAAAATTGAATAATGCAAATTACTATTGGTGTCCATCTGTACAGATGTCACCCTCAACTCAAGACGCAGAAGGTATTATACTATTGGAAACTGATTTGAATGCTCAAATATATTTTCGTCCCTTCAAAAGGCTTTACGTGTGTGACATTTTGTCATGGGTAAACGGTAAACCTAAATTCATTGAATTCCGGATGGAACGGCAGCCCCAGCAGCTTTTCCTTGCGAAAGTATGAAGATATGGTATAAAGTTGCTATGCTACTCAAATGATCAAATGGAAGTCCAGATCATTCGAAATATGTAGTCAACGATTACGATACTTTAATTCGTTATAAAATTATTATTTCAAAATTATATTTTATAAATGAAAAGTTACGTAGATAGATTACATACTTTTGTACCCCGAGCAAGTCACCCCAGGACAGTGCAGTGATATCCAAGCTCTCATGATCCTGGAACCTTTTGTACCCTGTATTATTTCGCAAGCAGGCACACTGTAATGTTAAGGAGAACAGATTTTTCACCGTACTTTATTTGTAGAGTGGATACACACAATGCTTAAGGACAATTTTTTTCTCCAAAGCAGTTATCTTCTCATCCTGTTCTACTACTAAATTGACTGTTTGTTTTTCGTGATGGTCGCTGTATAACTGTCTGTCATAATCATCTCTTATAAAACCCACATATCACAAAGGGCATGTGTATGTACATTACATAGTAAAGCAAAAGACGAAAGAAAAAAGGGCAGGTGACACACTATCCTGTTCCAATATTTACTATAAGATTTAGACCAAACATACCTTTTTCTGTGTACACACTTTTATTTCTTTGCTTCCCTAAGGCAGAATTCCGCTTTTACCTTTCACTCATGATGATGACTATAACGATCATCTTTCCTTTGCTGTTAGTGTGCACAATGAAAACTCGCTGTTTTTCCTGGAACCAAGCACAACGTATTACTTTGCTTAATGTTGTTGTCATCGAATACCATTCCGATTACTCCAACAATTTCTACTTCACTTTACCTAAGACGACGACTCAAATGTCGCCGCGAAATCACTCACTACATTTTATTCTCTTCATGCAAACAAAAAGACAGTATTTCAAGCATTTCTCCCCTAATACACTTCTCCATGCATATAATCTTCATCTTCTACTTTTGTGTACATTATTATTATGTGGTGTGTGCTTACATTTCTTTCTGGATCACATCACATCAAACGGTATTTGAGCGAAATAAGTGTCAACCAACAACGTTACTGTGTTTGTGTGTGCACACGGCATCATCAGAGTACACACGACCTTATATAGAGATGAGCTGAATGTCTGTATACCTATCTCCGGCTCTACCTCCCTCTCGTCCTTCTCAAATATCAGGAGGAGAAGCTAACAGGAGTACACACACTCAAAGGGCAGCTTAAATAGCACCTCCGCAAACTCATCTGAAATGACGACGGTGATAGTAGTGATGATAATTGTGATGATGACGATGGGAATAAATCCACACGTCAACCAAAAATCCAGCCAGTGGATTAAGTTGTGAGCGTGTCTCCTTTCTATACATGTTCATTTTATACATTCATAATAAATACAAGATAAATGTATTAAGCATTTGCGATTGCTCACACAGGACAAGTTGGGACAGCAGGATGGGAGATGAAAAGCACACCCATAATGCATATATTCTTCATCCTAAGACACACACAAACATACGGAAATGAAATACTCGGTAATTGGAGGAATCCACACTTAAAATAATTCTCAAAACCTCTACCAACAAAATCCCTAAACCGAAAGGTTTGAGTATTATTGCTATATGTACGATCGACTAGAGTTTCGTTTTTTCCTTCCTTCATGATCATCATCCCCATTGCTAAAATCACTTGCCGTCGTGCTTCAATCTAAATCTACATGTTTCCCTTTCCATCATCACAAAAATCTCTGTTTTAATACTTTTCTCCTGGCACTATCTACGCTACAGAGTACACATAAATATTATGCTTAACTCAAACTCGACACACACACACTAATAATACGAATGTGAGTGTATAGTTTGAATGCTGACTCTAAGACGGCTACTGCTTGCTCACTGCCACTCCTGCCATCAGAGCCACCGCTGGTGTTGAAGTGCCCAAATCCATCAAGTGAAATCTAATAAAGTGTAGTAAAAATTGATGTAGTAAATTACGTAACAGATGTGGCTTTTTGCTTTATACACTTTTTACTTTACAATTTTGGCTCTCACACTGAGAGAGAGAGAAAGAAACATCACATATGCACACATACACACACTACTCACATTCATCACATGAAAGATGAGATGAGGAGAAGCTTGGAAAACTGAAAGTGAGAGAGAAAAAAAAGGCAGTCAAGCAGGAATGAGAGAGAAGGAATAGCAAAACAGGTATATTAATGGTAGGTGTAAGTATAATGTATGCAGACGAATAAATAATGTTCCGTCTCGAACTTTCAATATAATTTGCCGTTCACAGAGAGCAGTTTACTCATAATATTATACAATACATAGTATATATACACACGTGCATTTGCTTCAAAAGTTTGGACTGCCGTTGGTGTTTTGGTGTACGAGGAGGTGTTGATGTTGATGGAGGTATGCAGTATGATGTCGTGCCAAGTTATAGGGAAAATTGCAATCAAAATGACTAAAGGCTTTTTGTATGGTGAGGTAAGTTTTAGTAAGGAGAATAATAACAGCATCGGTAGTGGTACTGCTGCTGCTTCTACTGATGGTAATGGCAGCCCAGCATTTTAGATGGATGTATGACGATCATCTTGCATGAATGAATAATTTTTCATATTGATTTCTTCCCTCCTGTTGGCACTCTCTCTACAACGCCAAACCATCCATCGTCAAAAACTATAGGGTTGTCCCTGGACCTCTACTCTAGGCATGCGACAAGAGAAACGGTGAAAATATATATAATACCTTCCATAAGTACTTAACTTACCTCTTTCATTCATCATCAACTTTATTTGCTGCTCGGCTTAAGCAATATGTGTGTTAAAGTGAGCTGAAAGGATTTTCTCTTGCCTTCGTGAAATTCTCTGTGTCCTCTGCTGACAGAGAATGTGCCGGGGACGACGGGGAGGAGAACAGCCTGGAAACAAAAAAGTAGTTACTCACTTTTTACAACCAGTCACTCATTCAAATCACTTTTTTTCTAGAAAGAATGAAAAATACAGTGATACACATTTTATATAAGAGATTCCAAAGTAGTGAAACTTACCTGAGAAGCTTTCCTGCAAATATAATATATGTACATGCCAGCACAACAACTGTGACTGGTGTGTGGCCTGGTGTAATACAATGCAGGCAATCAAAAAAGTTTCTTTAAAAAAGAACCTGCAGCGTCGCTACCGGTACTGACTACTAGCTTTCTAGTCGAAAATCTACAGCTTTCAAATAGATACATACCTTTGTATACAGATAAACAAGGTGGCATATTATTTTCGGAAGCTGTGTTTACTGCAGTGTTTCTCTCAACTAGTTGGCTTTTTTTTTGTGTACAAGGGCGAAAGTAAGACATGAGTCATGTATGTGTATAGTCATCCATACTAAACAAAGTTAGTATACAAAAAACAAAGTCAATGTATCCAATCTACCTCTTTCATTTTTGAGACGACATGTATGCATGCATAAATCCATAATAATACTCTATACCACCGCTCGAAAAGTGAGTTGAAAAACTCGAACAATATTATTCACTTTACAGTTTTACTACCGCACACCGCCTGGATATGTACACACATAATAATATAATATATGTACTCTCTGTGTTTACTACAGCTCGTCATACGTAATAATTTTATTTTCCTTCAGTTTAACCTTAAAGCTGATGTGCTGAGTAAATGTAGCAAAAAAAGAGAGAGAAAAATACGGTGATGTGAGCAAATACTATGCAAAATGAAATAACCTGAGTGAATAAAGTGAGCAGTTTGAGTGAGGTGACTACAATTTTTTATTCATGTCTTACCTTGCGTCTCCCTACCTCTTCGTTTCCTGCTGCTGGTTTGGTACCTCAACAAAAGTCGGTGAAGTAAAGTAAGTATGGTCTCGATCGAACATTTTATTTTTCTATAAAAAGTGTGCAATATATGTAAAAAAAAAACGAGAGTTTTAAGGTGAAATACTCTCGGGAAAAGACATGCAGGGAGAGAAAGCAAAAAAGGAGCATGAGAGACACAAGAAGGTTTGTTACTCAAACAGAGAGAGTTGAAAAATATCCTGCATCATGACAAAATATGACTTGTCGACGACAAACAGGCAGGAAAGAAGCAGAGGCACCTGCGAAAATACTTTTTATACATATTTTTCTAGAACTCCAATCCAAGGATGACGATGATGATGTATGTAGTGTATTACGTCTTTGTAGATTTTATGCAACGTTTTAATATAGGCAAAAATCGTGGTGGTGGCAATGGTGGAGATTTTTTAGGTTGATATGTTACCTAAGTTAATATGTAACAACAGAACATAGAGAGAGGGAGAATGAGACGAAGAAGAAGTAAAGTAACTAGGAAAGAAGGACGGCGACAACAGCAGCGGCAGCTGTGACAGGAGAAAACAGAAGCAATATATGAAAACGAGGAAGAGAAATTTTTCATGCGTTGTTTGTTGGCCCTTCTATGAATTCTCTGATTTGATATATAAACCTGCCGTGTTTTCCACTCTTAACTCCTTCGTTTGCCTTTACATCATATCATCTTCCTTTTCTTGTCGTACGTGTATTTTGCTTCATTGGCAGGCATCTCTCTCACTGAACACACTGGATTTACCATGCATGCATGTATTGCTTATACTATTGTCATGCCTGTGAAACTACACAATTTTGCTGGTGTAAAATATAGGAAAAAGAATGGGTACAAACACCTATTTTCTCTAAAAGGGAAGATGAAGAAAATAATGCCAAACGAAAGGGAAAAGTAGGGAAACGAAACACTAGGGCTGTTGCGGTATGTGACTGTGTGGCAGTGAGCGTGTAAGGTAGAATTTGTAAAAAGGTAGTTCCATTTCCACTCAACCATATAGGAAGCAATGCCAAAGTAAAAAAATGCTAGCTCCAAGTTAGGAAACAAGGAGAAAATTTCACCACCGCCACCACTAGTAGTCAAACAAGCACGTACCTTTACTTTTGCTGCTTGTGTCCTGAATGTTGAAAATGGGAAATTTCCATATAAGCATTTCCTTTTTTTTTTACTTTGTTGAACTGCCGTCACTACTGCTGCAGTTGTGCATGAGGAAAGATTCACAACAGGAGCAGAATGTGTGATGGTGGTGGTGGCACTTTCAGTTTTTAGTCAAGTCACTTTTCAGTGGTACCTTGACGGTGTGATGGTACCAATGATGATGGTAAACAGGGTGAAACCAAAATCGAACCAAACGTTGAATAGTAGTGAAGAAAAACACAACGTTTACCAATACACAAAGTAATTCACGGTGATTGCATAATGTATGTAAGAACACACATGCACGAATGTGTACTTATGTAAGCATGCATGTTGTTGTCGGATAAACAGAGAGGAAAAAACGTAAAGATTTGTTGTCTTTTTTATTTTTGAATGGAGATGGATGAAGGCGTATGGAAATTGGAGTAAACTGAATAGTACATCTTTTATTTACCCAGAATTAGCCGTTTTCGATGAAAATGCTGTACTCTGCAGTTTTTTGTGGATAAATATTTTTGATTTGCGCATTTCGCAAGTGATGATGGAGAGAAGGACGGCAGCATATTTTTAGCAGGTAATGTAAAAACGGGATCCGATATAGACAAATGTATAAAACACTCAAATTACCTTATACGTGGCATTTTTACTTATGTATAGCACAATTTATTATAACGTAGATCATCGAAACTTGAGGAAAGAAAATAAAGTGAACTATTGTAGGAGTTTAGTCCATGTATCACCGTCATCGTCATTATCGCCATCACATATCATCAACATTTTAGCGTTAACACTATAGTGGAATAAGAAGAGGTGTAATCAGAATATTAGCTGAAATTCTTCCACTATAAAGAATGCATAAAAGGTTTCCATGCTATGTATACGCTTGGTGTGATAGTGTGACAGTCAGCATTCATCTTTTTTAACAAGCCATGCTCAAAAAAGCTGGCACTGACTGACGACCGCTTGAATGTAAAAAATAGGAGGAAAATAATATTATAAAGTAGCAGCGTCAGAGCGGCTGTTGTTGTTTAGTTAAAAGCTGTGTTGGTTGATGATGATGAGATGGGGAAGCTGAGAATACATGAGAAAGTTTGTTACCTGCTGATGTGATTTGCACTCTCATCTGCTCTTCAACAACATCGCCTTTGATATGCTCATTGTGCGCTTGTATAACACATTGAAAGCTGAAAAGAGAAGTTTGTGGAGTAGAGATGCTTCTCACACAAGTAATCTGTCTACCTAATAAAATTCACGAGAAGCCAAAAAGCATACTGCGATTCTTTTGCTTTTTCTCCTGTCAAATTGCGCTGAAACTCATGCTGGCACATGATGAAAGAGGTGGCCAAAAAATTTGTTAGCGACGACGACTTCTCATTCAAATTTCATGAAAACGAGCTCACACTTATAATAAATATTGTGTTGATGTAATATGCGCTGTAGTTTAGCGGAGCCGGTATGTATAATGTTTGTATGTATTCAAACACACACACAAACTCGCACCTTTTAATATAATCTTTTCGATTGGTATAGCATGGTTCATGCATGATTCCCAGGAGACACTTATGCAAGCAAAGCTTCTTTCTTTCGACTCTATCTTCCTCCTTCCTTCCTTCTTTACACGTTTTTCACACTCTCGCACTTGTTCTTTTCGGGAACATCTCGCTTGAATAGGAAGGATATAAAGCGCAGAAGATGCTTCAACATTTGTATAATATGCAGTTGAGACAGGAACCGTGCAGCAGCATTAGCTGTTTAGAAATAGGCTCCTGGCACCACTTGCTCCAACAAAACACATACTTTACTGCTCACCTTCTCTCCCAGTGTACATTTTATATGTGCTTCCGCTGCCACCACCAGTTCGAATATTTTATCTTGTTGAAAACTGCTCGTCTTTCTTTAAACAAGCCAACTGCACTCTTTTCAAAATAATAAAAAATGCTCGAAGAAAGGTGAACACGAGAGGAGAGAAGTGAAATGACGATGATTTGAGAAGGAGTATAAATCAGAGCGTCTTGAATTTTCTTACGAAAAGCGTAGTGGTGGTATGAACTTTCACACCCACCACTTTTCCCTGTCTTTCATTAGGAAGGTGGAAAGGAAAGGGTTCTTTTTTCACTTGTAAAAAGAAATTGACTTGTTCACTTTACTCCTGTTCACCGTTATCTCTACTTTATGTTCTTGTCCTAGCTATTTATTGCCTCCTTTTCCATTTTCATACTTTACTGCCAGCTGTCAATATGTAATACTGCCTATCTAATATAAAAACCCTGTAATATTTATAATGGGAAATATTTGTTCAATTTACATGCAATATACCATTTACTTTATATTGAATGAAAAAATGTGTCTCTGCATGTGTCTATTTTTGGCCCATCTGTCTTCAAGATTACTATTATCATGTTATTTTTTCCAACTTGAGTTTTATAGAGGGAACAAGTGTTTGCCAATCCTGTCAAGTTGCATATAACACGACGGTAATTTACATTAAATTTTTTAAAGTCGACAAGTTGACGTTGGTTTTTGCTGATGTGATTTTGACAACTGATGACAAAATAGTTGGAAACAAGGTGATAATGACATTTGAGCCGAGTACATATACATATACATGTACTGTTATGTTAAGTTACATAATATGTTTCTAGTGAAAAGAACAAATTACTTTTCAAGCAGGACATTCCCTTGAATATCACCTTCATGGTGATCATCACATACAAAGTAAACGCGAATCAAGGTAAAAACATTGGCAGCAAAATAGTTGGAAACGCTTACGGTGTATGTGCATTCAAAACACATGCTGGCTGGGTGACTTGACGTTTCTCTAGCTATATAACTTTCACCAACTACTTTACTTTCCTTCCCTTTCTTTCTAACTTTTTGTGACAAATGACTGCTAAAGGATTCCTGTTGCATCGGCAATTAATTAAGCTCCCAAGAGTTTCTCTGACGCAAAGTGAAATTAGCGAAAATTAGCTGTGTTTCTGCTCGTATTGTATATTGTATGTCCGTGTTATACTAGATTTTCCGTTTTACCTTGCGTATCATAAAACTTGGAAAATTTTCGGTGCCACCACCACCGTCATCATCATGAAAAGAATGGAGAAGACGTGTAGTGTAGCATGCTGATGATGATGAGAGGAGGAGGATGACGAGGATGAAAGGAAAAACCAGGCCAGGCAAGACAGGTTGGGTATATGCATGTGTGTGTGTGCGGTGCTTCTTAATTAATATGCTACTACCACATCTTCAATTGTTAGGTGAGGATATTATAACAGCTCCACTGGTTCTGCTTCGCGTATGATGATGCTTGATCTTGCTTGGGCTCTCCGTTGAGTAAAACGTGATATGATGATGGTGGTTCCGGAGCTGTGGTATTGGATGAAATAAGTGGAAGGAAATATAATAGTAGCTTGGCCTACACTTGCCATGCTTGTCATTCTCATCATTTTGTGAAAACCTTGATATTATGCTTTACCATTTATAATGGCTTATTCCTTACATCCGTTCCGTGAAATTATTATGCTTACACATATATAAGCAGAAGAATGTAGAAATTTATACGTAGATTGTCTTAGCTGCTCCTCCGTTGATGATAATGACCAGTGTGACCTCGATGAAAGATGAGAAGTAAAATAGCTTTTCGACTTGGTGAATCTTAAAACAATAATAATAGCAAGATTGAAGATACATGTTAAGACGGAGGAGACGTGGAGGAGGAGGAGATGGTTTTGAGAAATACATGGAGAGAAAAGTGTTTAACCTTTATAGGTAATATTGTATAACCCTTATCAAGTATTCAGTAAGGAAAGGTGACCAGACAGAAAGGTATACAACATACACCTAAAAAGATGAAGAAAAGTCCTAGTGTCGGCATTAGGAAGAGTGGTGTTGAGTACAAGATTTTCATGTTGAAGAGAAGCAAAGGGCGAGATAATTGGAATGGAATAGTTAGCGATGTGCCCAGAATAATAATGGTATTAAGGAACGGCGGCAGCTATAGCAGAGGAGCAAAGCACAAACTCACACAATCAAACCGAGAGGAGAGCGAAACAGAGAAAATCCGATGAAAGGGAAAACCAAGCAGTGAATGTACATGTTATGTATACATTCCGTACAATGAAAACTGTGAGACAAAACGGGAGAAAATACGATATGCCAAGTATGAAAAAAGTTTTTTTGTTTAAGAAACTTTATATTAAGGACGAGGACGGTGTGCAGTCAACATAAAACATGAAATACAACATGTGTACACAACAGATAGTTATATATAGGTAGTAAATTTTCATCTTTTCCCTACTGCATTTATATGCATACATCATGATAGAACAAAGAGAAAAAGGGGACAGGGACGGTTTTTCTATTTATGGTCAGCAGAAGCTTGACATTGGCAGTCAGCTACCGTCACTTTTCATGGTGAAGCTGCTGCCCCTCACTTTTGTGTCCGCTTCTTTCACATCCACTCCAATTTTCGGTTAACTTGCAAACTTTTTATTTTAACCGTACATTCTGAAGTTTACAATGTTTAAACTGCATTTATATGCAAGATACTTACGGGTACTTTATATGATGACGGACATAACGGGAAAGGTAAGATGCGTACAGGGATTCATTCCTTTGATTCTTTCACTCATTCATCGAAAGAGAGGAAAGTTGTATCAGGGTGATTTTTTTAGAAAACGCGGAGGGAGTCGCGTCAGATGAGAGTGTCGGAAGTGAAGTTTTGAACAAGAGTGCGTATACCTTTGTGTGCACTTGGTGAAGGAGATATGAATGAGAGAAGAGATTGAGTACGTAAAGCCACAAAACAGGCATGATATAAGTTTTCGAATATATATCTATTTGAATGAAGACGCATGGTGTTTTATTCTGTACTGCAAGTGGAGGAGACAAAAAGTGACTGGAGATAGGGAATGCAACGATGTTGAAAGAAGGTGGGGGGATTGTTTGACTCATCTCTATATAGGATGTTTATACCTATATGTTAAGTGAATCCACTTTATATGCAGTTTTCGTATATGAATAGAAAGAGCGTTGATTGTACATGTCCGTTTAATGGATTCCTTTGGGAGTATGCTGCTGATTGTGAAAATATCAGAATAAAAGTGGTACAACATGGAAATATATTAGCTGGAAAAAGAAGGAGCAAGGTGGCAGAGGCAAAAAAACAGCAATTGGTTGGATTGGATTTGAACACTGAATATTATCGTTGAATAGGTTGGAATAGCGTAAATATAAAATATAATGGGAATCTAGAAAAAAAGTTTTTTTCTCCCCCAACTCCTCCAACACCAACCAACCATCCACCTCAGTCATCCCTCTCCTGTCGAGTTTACTTTAGGTAAATCAGAAATTGCTTGCTGTATTTCCACTTGTGATGGAAGATGAATTGGAGATTGTTCTCTGGTTGAGTGCATTGTCCACCCAGAAAGCTTGGTGTTTGTGTAGCCTCTGGTAAATTTTATAGTTTGACTGTTTACTATCGAACTCTACAAGTTACATAATAATATTATATACGTCCTTTCTACAATACAGCACGTTCAGCCGCTTACATTTATTCTATTCTTGCGAGGTCCGAGAATGGTCATCATTCCCCATCAGTCAGCCTGTCCAATTGCATCAGTATTTCAAATTTCATTTCTTCACTCATGCAGTAGAAGGAACACTCAATGAGATCAAAACTTTTGATTGTCAAGTTATAGTCCTCAGTACAAAACTTTTAACTCCAAATGCATAAACGAGCCATGTCCAAAATTCCTATATTTCTACATGAGTATAATATATTTTTATTTTCAAAGTTGGAAGTGATTATGGAAGGACAGGGAGAAGTTGGCATGAAATGATTCATTTTGTGTGCATCAAAAGATAACAAACATGGAGAGATAGATGTTGGCACACGACAGCAACTGACGATGACGCCACAGTGTACAGCTTTTATTTCTCCGTGTATTTGTATTACATATTATACAGCTTAAAAAGTTTTCTCCATTTTTCAAACCCTCCTCGCTCCTTGATTCGTCCGTCCGTTCAGATTTCCTGTGATGTGGTTCCTATTATTATTATTATTGGCATGGGTTTTCACTATCTCGAGCAACTCGATTATCATCCCCTTCGTCATTCATGTGTTATATTCCTTGTAGCTTACATCTTCCATCCAAATAATATTTTACTCATATGTATTCTAGTAAACGTACTCACCTAAAATGTAAAACTGCATACACCCATGTTCTGTATAGTATAACTAATCATAATAACAAGATTGCAAGTTTTTGTCGTTCAAATAAGGTGGTCGGGAGCAGTGAGGTCTGAAAGCTGGTGCACAATGTATTTTCGGGAAGGTGGTACGTTACTATTCAAAGGTATTTCTCCCAACTTTCCCCTCTCACCGTTATTCTCATCAAATTTCCAATGAAACTCCCACCTTACCTTTCATACTTATTCGTTTTCCAGCCGACCAACTCTGATTCGTTCAGTCAACCGGTCTGCACTTACTCTGGCTTGCTCCCTCTTCTTCCATTCTATCTATCTCTCTTTACCTTCTTTTTCCTCCTCTTCTTATTATCATCATCAATACTTTGCCGACAGGCATATACTCTGGTAGGAATAATCATCAATCGCAAAGCGTACGTTGCATTCTCCCCAACTCCCCGATGTACGTGCGGTCTTCTGAGCGGCTCTCTCTTTCTGGCTCTACGTACATTGAGCATTATTACCACCTACGTCCTTGTGAAAGCATTCAAGAATGAAATTCATTGCAAGCCAAGCCATCCTCCACCACGAACGTCATCATGTGCCTATGTGCTCATTGTCAGTTGCAATGTCCAGCTAGAGAAGAAGAGTGAACAAAACAAGCATATCTGCTCATATAAATAAAATTCATGCTTGAGCACTATACACACTGAGTCTTTACCTCAAATCATTATAGTAGTAGCGGGATTAGGTATACAAAAAGTAAAACGTATTCATCATCAGGATGATTCACAATGTAGTCGTTAGAGAGATGCGGGTAAAAAAGAAACGAAGTTTCAAGCGTGTAAAGCATCTCTGTCAGTCTGTTCAAAACCATCCATCTGCTGTCTATCATGCTTTTCTACTTTCTTCTTTTACCTTTAGTTTCGCCCTTATGTATAGGCACACAAATTGATACCTACATAGAAGTTGACTGATGGAGAGAGGAAAGAGAGTACATGTTTGCACGCATGGTTTTGCATGAATTTCATCTGGAAGAATATTTTGACGATGGGAGAATATGATACATGACGTATATTCCTACAACCCCATATTTCCTATCATTACCTTCCTTATATATGATTTACACAATTTGGCAGAGTAGGAAGCTAAAATTAGCAATTCCACGGAGGAATCCAGTATGCATGACTTTAACACAGTTTGTATGTGTATAGGTGCGTTTAAAAAGGTGAGAGAGAGTTTGGAAGGAGCATTTATTCAACTGACTGGGCAAGCAAGCACATAAAGTTATTGTTGTACGTGCTCTTCTTTGAAATCAACGCAAGCAAGGAATAGCATTAGCTGTGGTGATGGTAAAAGCATATATATAATTCTAGAGCTACAAGAACCACAGCCGTTACCGATGCCGCCATCATGCATTGTTCCAGGTAACATGTGTGTACATCAACATGAAAAGCGAAAGTTGTTGGATGAGTTTGATGTAGTGGAGTGAAGAGACGGACGGTTTTTCAAACTGGTTGTTCCGTCCGTCCTCTGAAATAATTCAATGTATGATGTATGTCCATGATGTCTGAACTGGCGCGCTCGTGTTAAACCCCACCTTTTACTTTTCACTCAAACCGCACACACTACTTCAGGAATTTCCAGAGGAAATCCTTTATTCACTCTGTCAGAGCACACCACATACATATTGTAATAATGAGTAAAGGTGAGGCTACCACACTTCATACACTATACCTATATCCAAAAAAGCGTTTCACAATAGTAGTAGAATTTCACCGTATACTTACATAATAATGACGCTCATGAATGCATACCTGCATGAAATACGAGGCTAGTGGAAATCCATTCATTCTGATGATATACATAATACACTAGCCAGTTTCAAAGTTATTTCATCATAATCATCTGTGCCTGTCCGTCTATCCAGTCATCTAATACCTTATCCAGCCACTCGTCCGTTATTCCTTCATTTCATTTTTTTTACTCGCCATCACGATACGATGATCACGATGCTGATGAAGGTGAAGTATTTATTCACCACACAAAAGCAATGCGAATGATCACGACCATGGCGGATGACGGCCATGATGTGAAAACTCACTGGATTCATGTTGATGGGGGAGAAAGCTTTTTCTTGCAAAGCCAGCAGCATTTCCACCATATAAACATAAAGTTTGAAAAGAATCAATACTTGCCACTAACACCGCACTCGCCAACTCGGGGAGAAATCCGTCATTTACTCCTTTCCTCCATGAAAACCTTCATTATTCTCACATTATTCTTTTGAATATTAAACGTACCTGGCTATAGATTACAAAGATTTGTATTGAGCAGTGCTGTACGTAAATGAACTAGGTGAAAGCTAAAGGCGAAAAGGTGTTACTCTTTGTAAAAATCTGTATAATGTATGCAGAAATAAAATGCCCTCACAAGTCAAATGTGTTTATTCATCCATCTTGCAGAAAACAACCGAAACGTCATCCACTTTCATTGCAGATTGGAAGAGGTCTATATTTTTTTAGGCCTACAAGTTTATGTCAAAGGCCAGGCCAAAATGATCAGCGAAAAAGAAATATATCGCACCGGTGGCATAAAAGAAGAAAAAAAAAGTAAAGTAGGGTTATACATACGTGTCTCTCTTTCTCTGTGTGTGTTAACATGATATAGTGTATACTATCAAAAGCGGGATCAGCTTCATCGTCATGATCATCATGTGCTTCGATGACTGCATGCAGTGAAGGTGGATTGGTTGGTTTTATGCATATATTCATCCATGCGTTGGCATAATATGTATTCAAAGAGACAGACGCGATGCACACATTATATAGACATTTGTATAGGCAGACACTACATGTGTTCATGATGTTCAAGTAGATTTGGAGGAAAATGGTTGAACGGATGGATGACTGCAGTGGAGGAGGTGGTTGTGATAGTGGTACTACCTCACAGCGCCACACAAACTCTTTGTATGGAAGTGTGGAACGGCTGTTTTGGTTGTTGAAAACAGTTTGTCAGACAAGAAGAGCGAGAGGAAAAGAATGATTTTTCCTTTTCAACTTATAGATAAGTATATACCATAAAAAGCTATGTACATATGCATTTATGCTGCAAAGAAGAAGCAGATAAAAAGGTGAAAAAAGGAAGAAAATGGCATGATGATGATCGTCGTCGTGGTTGTGAAGGCAAAAGGTGAAAAGGAAAAGGTGTGCTGCTGCTTGCCTTTTTTAGTTCTGCGGTGTCTGTTGTGAGTGAAGAGAGAAGCCGAGTGAGCAGTTTTGTTAAGCTCCTATCTGCTCACTTTCTCTTTTTTCTCTTTTCCTCTACTCAACACACTCAGAATATTATTATTATGGTGGCGGATATGATGGTGATGATGGTGCTGAAAGATCTCCTCTTTTCTTTGAATGGGTCTCTCTTACCTATACAGGTTTTTGTTGAGTGTTCAGTTGGATGGAGTATTTGTGGGAGATTTCTTTTAAGAGAAAAAAATATGGATGGAGTAAAAGTGCTGACGGCATGCATTGCTTTACGTTTCACAGACAAACTTTTTCCTGCTCCTTTTTACCTGCTGGAACGAAACTATCGTCATCTGAAAAAATGTAGATAGATATAAAAATGTGCGTTATTATTATTATACTACCTTCTTCCTTCCTCCGTCTCACCGTTAGTACACCTTTTGATTGTGAATGTGTGAGCAAGTGAAGAGTCGAATGATCTGACATCAACATCAGTTTTCCAGTTCGTGTTGTTCTTCTTTTTTTTTCTCGTTTTTTCCTGCTTTCACTCACTCCCTGATACAGAGACAGACACACAGGAAAAGAGCATGAATCAGCATCATTCACGGAATCATCAGTTCCTTTTTGTGTACCTTGCACGTACCTTTAAGGTATGAGCTGCTTTTCTTCTTCCTTCACATCATCACAGTCAATATTACATTCTCGGCAACATAATACTACGCTACAACCTCAAGGATGTAGCAGCCGTCGTTTCCTATTCCCATCACCATCGCCATTACGACATCTCTAGCTGTCTGTTGTTGTAGACCCTAGTATTCACACTTTATATAAAAGTTCATATACACCGGTAGAAGCAACCAACACCTTTCTCCATTTCCATTTAGTACACCTGACATGTCCCACCTACTAATATGGTATGTGGTCTTGTATTAAGAGAAAAAACTGCGATTTTATACCAATATAGATAGATAGAAGCTTTTGCATTATGTATCTACTGCATCAACACAATTTCACCTTGTCTTCCCCCATTTCGTCTTCCTTTTTCACGGATATTCCATAAACAGAGAAGCTCTCACACAATATATTTGTACCCAATCGGCAACCTTTCTCCTTCATCTTCACTTGAACCATTTTATTTCACCCTTCTTCTTTTCTTCCTCTTAAAAGCTGCATTTACATTGGGCACACACAAACGTGCCACAACCATCATCCAAGTCATCGTCATCAAAACTCTTTATGCCACTGCATCGTATGTGATTGGCAAGCAATGTGACTAGGTACCTGGTTTTACCTTTGTTCACTATACATTTATATATATATGCTTCACACACTGCACCATCATCATAATCATTGGGATGCTCAATTGAGGTGGAGTGGAGGAGCTCTGTTGAGATGAAAATCTTGAGCAGCATGATCACTGTCGGTATTTTCTTTCTTTTTTAACGTAAGCAGAATCAACGACTCAAAGGTGGAATTGAGAATAAAAGTACACAGTATATGAGATAGTAGCATCAATATGTATTTTCCTTTACTTTGTTATTCCCACCTTTTCCCTTTCTTACATCATCCTATCCTCTTCCGATCTGATGTATTCCGTTGATCCACCTTGTATGTGGGTAGGTGTTTTTTTGCTTTGCTTCTGCACTTTACTTTGGGATCCTGCTCTCATTGTGGAAATACAAAAGGTGATGATGCTGTCCTTTGATGGATGTTCATGTTTTCTCTTGCTTTTTTCATTCTGTTGTTGATGCTTCCTCCTCCTGGTGATGCTTATCATCATCAAAATCTTTTAGTATTGTGGCCATGATGGTGGGTTTATAGGTGAATTGGTAGATAGCTTTAAGTTATAGGTGAGTATATACATATACTAACATGTAATATGATGCATTCTACTGGAATTGGAAATGAATACATGGAGAATTCGACTTGTACACAGAAATTTTCCCCTAGATTTTCTCCCTTCTTCTTTCCTCCTCTTCATCTTCATCTGTCTATCAATGAATAGCCTTGTACGTTTTCAAGTAAGAGTCATCAACAACATCATGGACGCTATGCGGTAGTGACTCGGTAAAAAAATAAATGGATGGATAGAGGGGAAAGGAATAAGTATGAGGAAAAGGTGGAAGAGCTGGGAAGGAATGGTAAAGCTCGTCGACTTGTCTTTTGAGTTACCTTACCTTGATGCCTTCTGTGTAGGATTGTTGTAGATATTTGTACCACTTGTACATAAAAATTTATATGTCTTAGGCTACGACTTGCACATAGCATGTATACGTGTAAACATAAGTGTAGGGTTTGCATGTGACGATGAGTGGATTGGGAGATTGAGCTTTTTTACCGATTCAATGGGAACTGATCGACGGGCGGGGATCAGAAAGGGAAGATTGGAAGAAAGATGGAAAGTCTGTGGAAATAAATATTACCTTGATATAAAATACATGTTCTTATATTGACTTATACTTAATATTCTGATATCACCTGCAATGCATATCCTTCCATATAAACGTATATGTACATACATTGTGTTTACTCCTTCTTCTTAGTTCTCACACAAATAGAAAGCCTCTTGCTCACTTAACCTTATCAATTCATCTTGTCTTGTACACTTTTACCACACACCACTTTTGTTAGTGGAGAAAATAAATGCTGCTGCATTTGATGTATTTTTACGAATTGGTACTATACGCTATCTGTCTGTCTGTCTCTGATTGTTTGTCTCTCTGCCCTACTCCCTGTTTTTTCAAGAAATTTCTTTGATTCTTTTGGTAAAAAAATAAAGTGTGTGCAATTGACGTATTCTTGGGTAGGTATACAATTTCCTACCGGTTGTAAATGGCTGTATAAAGGTGGTGGCGACACGGTGGCTGGAAGCAGGTTGTTTGTTGGTTGAGCTGATACAGGAATGAGGAGAGTAAATTAAAAGGAATGTGAGTAGGTGGAGATGAAAAAATTGTAAAAGTGAAAATGATGAAGTGAAAAAAGCTGAGTGCCTCAACTTTTTCCTCTCTTATGAAAGCGATTTATGAAATTGAGTGGAGATGCATAATGTATTTATGGTCAGTCGCTGTAGCATTTTTGATATAGGCTTCTACATGTGTGCACGCTGTGTTACGGAATGTAGTAAAACCCGAATTGTACAGTAACAATAAATGAAAAGTGCTTGGATGCGACAAAGCTAAGCTAAATTGTTTCATTAAAATCAGAATCATCCACCTTCATTTTTATAACATTTTCCAAGTAATTATATCACTGCAGGATAAAATAAAGAGACAGCGTGAACTGGGGAAATGGCAACTTTTACAAACTACTCTGTCTTATCTGCTCCTCTAAAGAAGTAGCAGCACGTTACTCTGAGAAAAGAGCAAATCATAAAACATTTTCTGGATTATGTAGCTACATGAATAGGTATACCTATAGTCTCTATAATTGCGAATGTATATCTTATACATTGGTGCATTTAATTATACAAAGGTATAAATTCATTTATACTCCTCCGTACAATGGTCGTAATATAATAATAATAATAACAACGAAGAATTTCCTCCCTTCATCCTCAGATTCATTTTCTCTCTCGCTCCCATTAGCTAAGTATTGTGCCATTATTATTATCTTGAGCAACCTGAACAAGAAAGGTGTTGAGTTGTGTGAGTCTGTTTCTCTCTCTCTCTCTGTCCCTCTTCTCCAGTCTCTCTAGTCCCTTTTCTTTTTCTTAAACCTTTTATCTATTTTATTACACCTTCCAACAACTTCTCACTACCTCCCACTGTCTTTCCACTTCCAACCCAGACCGTGTTTAAGTCAAGTCAAGCACAATGATCTACCACGGTATCAGCAGAGCAGCAGCTTCCACATCACTACCTAGTACCACCACTGCATCATCATCGTCATGATCACTTTTACTACACAACGAAACCAACTTCTTTAACTATTTTCCACCTTCCACTTCTTCTCCATTCTCTCGTCTTCATCTCTGGGAGGAAAAAAGTTATGATGACTCGCAAGTCGTTTGTTCGTGCTGTGTAAAAGTATTCAGCTCGTTTGTACTTACTTAAGAAGAAGGTGTGCTTGTGCTCTCCGTAAATAAAAGATATGTATATAAAGTACCTTGCCGTTTTCCCTACTTATTCTCCTTATTTGCTGATATGTATCCTCCTCTTCATCTTCTTCCTCTTTTACTGATCGTAGAAAATGATAACAATATAATAAGAATTCATACAATAAGTTATGGATCTACTCTGTATAGGCTCAATATAAGTATGAGTTATACCTGTTAACATCTTACCTTTTATCTTGGAACAGTCCTTTTTCTACCTTGGTGGAGAAAAAAATCTCAAGAATCAGGAATCTTCTTGGTGTGTATATACAGGCTCTTGTCCTGTCCTATAATTTACCTCTCACCAGTTTCTCCAGGTTTTACCTAAGTAGAGAAAGTTTAGTGAAGTGGAGCAAGAGAAAAGAGAGCATATAAAATACACACAGCAAAGCAAGTAGGTAAAGGCTTGATGCGGTGTAGAACGTATTATATCCTATTTAGTAGCTCTGAGATGAGAATCTTCTCTTTTCAGTAAATAGTTCTCAAGAGGCAGAGTGGGAAGGTGGGTGAGTGAGTGAACGTCTTCATCCTTCCAACTTGTGTGTATACACTTGTTCTTGTTCACTTTTATTCTCCTCTCTTCCGAGAAGGAACTTCTTAAGTGAGCTTTTTGACTTGCTTCTGGGCCTCTTTACCATGCAGTTGTACCTCTAACAAACCTGGCGATGAGTTTTGGCTCTCAAAAGCTTATTATACATAACTTATATGCTTTTAGAAGAATACTCTTTTCTGCAGACTTCTCAGCGTTGTCTTCTTCCTCCTCCTCCTACTTCACAACCATCATCACCTTTTCTGGCTTTTGAAGAGTGAAAGGGGAGGAAAAGCAACAGCAAGAGAAAAAGTAAGGTGGTAGAAAGCTTGGTATCCTTTACTGGCGTTACCACATAATGTCAACGAGAGAGCCAACTAGAGTTTTATAAGGCTCATACTAGAGCTCCCAGTGAAAGAAAATCATTTTTAGATTTCGATTCCAGTTTTCGCATTATGCTCTCCTCTGATTGCTTAATAGCAGAGATAAATGTGCATTCTAAGAAAGAAAGTCTTAAAGTGAATAATGGTAGAACAAAAAGGTATGCTTGACTGGGATAACCTTTTGTTCAAGAAGTATAATAATTCAAATGGAAAGGTGCGTAGTGCTATCCACAATTCAATTCGGAACTCTTACTGTTCTTAAATATTACATTTATCAAGTACTTATAAACGCTTATTTTAATTACTTTACCTTGTTTATTCTCGATTCGATATGGTGCAAGTTCTTTATAGCCCATTACCTGCTACCTTTTTATGCAGAAAACACTATCATACAGAAATATAGAATTAAATTTTGAGTACCTACTAACAATTTTGGTCACGTGTAGTACTCTGAAATTAAGGATTACATATTTACGATATAGGTTGAGAAAAAGATAGACGAACGTCAGGATGTTGAGTGGGAAAAATGAAGGAGAAAGTCAATAGTTTAAAAACGACTTGTTCTGATAATAGAACGCGTCAGGGTTCTTTTAGGGCTGCATTTATTAACATCTTTCAAAGATGAATCTATAAAACTTGAGAAAGAATGCAGGCTTTTAAAAGCAATAAGTTTTAGAAAAAAGGAGCATGGGTGATGCATTAGATGTGAAGAAGGTACGATGAACAAAAGTATTATCCCGGTAGTCTCAAAAAAGTTTTCCAGGTTACAGCTATTAATGTCTTTAAAAAGTTTTAAAGGTAATTTCCATCAGCGTCATTGTCCTTTCGTAGTCATTTTTCACTAAAGATTGCATCTGTAATCACCATCAGTAATTATCATGGATTACCCTATAATTATTGTAGAAACCCATTAAGTTAATACTATTGACAGTATCAACGACCCACTATGGCTATGTATCTATACGAATAGGTAATTTGAAAAGTTTCAAAGTTAGATACCTTGTCAAGAAAACCGAGTTTACCTGGACAATGGAAGAGATTTTAAGGATTATATAAGGGCTCCAAAGGTTAGAATTAGCAGGCAGTTATAGAAGCTCTAATTGATGCATTATATTACCAGCCTATAGCAAAGCACAAAAAGTTGCTATATAAAGGTGCACACGTTATGGCTCTAATCCAACACTCTGTCTTCATTTTTATTACCCCTACTTCTCACCCTAGAAAAATCTCTAGCTCCTCTAGAAAATTTGCATGACATGCTGCAACACCATATAAAATGCACATTTCAATCTCTCCACACCCCGGTAGGAATATAAGGTATTCCTTGCATGCATAGAAGTGGAGCCGGCTAATTGTCTCTTGATTGATTTGTTAATGAAACCATCAATTCTTTTAAGTACCTCATGCGTCTCGCTCTAAATGACTTCTTGTGACTTGCTGCTTTGCAAAACTACTTTTCTTTCGTAGACGACATGCTCTATTCACAAACTATGATGAAAATTGAACCCCTCTACTTATATTAACAGCGTATAACGTATAGGCAATATACATGTGAACTACAAAATGTGAGAGGAAATGAAACGATGAGGTGAAGACAGAAAAACAGCACGCAGTCTAGAGATACACATAGCCATGTACTAATTTTCATATAGTAAAACTGAAGCCGTATCACCTTCATACATCCTTTTCCAGTCATATTGCCCATATTATTTTAAACTTAAGTACAAAGCCGAAGCCCAGAAACAACGCTGAGTTTTGAGATTGTTTTAATGAATAGAAGCGTTTCTCCCTTGTCCTTTTTCTCCTTGCTTACCTTACCTTAAATTACCTCTCGTAATGTACTGGTTGGTTGTTACGTTGTGTATCTCCCACCAACGAAGTTGCTTTGTTGTAAAATAGATTTCAATGACTTGTTTACTACTTTATTCTGGCAATGGATGCACAAAAAGTGATACGCCAGAAGGAATAAACCTGGTGTGTGGTGCCTACCTACACACAGGGAAAACATACATTCAAAGCCATATCGTTGTCGTCATCATCATTATCATCCTAGTCATTATTATCATCAACGTGGCAAATTGAATAAAATTTGTGAGTTTGCCAGAAAGAAGAAAGGAGCATGCTTATTTATCACTTGAGTTTATGTGTACATCTCTATCTTCTTCCTCTCCCTCTTTCTCTCTACCTATACGTTTGTTTCTCTAATAAACCTCTGTACTATCATCTTATGTGCCATGTATATTTATGACCTGAGAGTAAATCAGGTCTCTTTCGTGATGAAAATCGTGATCAGTTGGCGAATCCAACGTTCACAATCGAAATCAGCTCGTATAACTATACACAAGATAAAGAGCACACAAGAGAATGCGACACAACAGCATCAAAATTTTATTCAAATATTTTTCTCAGTTTCTTTCGAGAGCATCAGAATTTACTCTTGTGTATAGACTCTTGTGCGTAGGTAATTGAAGCTTCTATTTCGCCATGGGGGAGTCTTCAATGAAAATTAATGTTTGTAATCTATACAACTAACAAGGCACATTAAATTATCATCCATTTTGTTTTTCAAGTAGTTGTACAAATAAAAGAAAGAATTTTCGGGATGGTATGCATGCCTTCGTGTCTGTTTTCAGAAATGTAGACAATATTGCCCTTTTTACCTTTCTTCATTCTTTTGTTCTCTCTACTTTACCTTGTAGTCCTCATCATCACTCTCTACTACTATGCATTATTATTGCCCTATTTGTTGAAAGATACTGGCTATACAACTTTTGCCGAAATTAACGAGAACTGTATAGACACAAAATATCGAGGGAAGGCTTGTCCGTAAATTTAATTATTTGGATTTGTTTCACTCTCCCTGTCTCTCTTTTTACGTAATTTATTGCAACAGAGAATTTATTTTCGTTTGTGTGTTTATCTCTCTTTATGCGCTGCTTTGTTATCCTTTCGTATCATATCATCATGCGTACCTACATTGTGCCCTCAGCAGTTCTCTTAGATAACTTACTTTACAAGTGTGCACATGCAGTAATATACCGTAGGAATAAAAGTAGCTCTAGAGCTTTTCATAAGGTGATAGGAATATTTGTGATTATAAATACAATGAATTTTTACTTACGTCAGTCAGTATACAAGGAAATCGGACATTTTATGCACTATTTCCTTTTTATATAATTAAATGTGAGCATTAATGTATATAGAAGGGCTCAAGTCGATAAAATTTCAGGTGGCAACTTGAAAATGTATGCAATTATCGTAAATTTTAACATGCCTGATTATAGTAAGTTCGGAATTGTGAGCACAAGATTTTTCTTCCTTTGGTTCGAGTTTAGTGTTTGTAGCTGCTTTGCGATATAATTACGAAACAAGCCTAAACTATTTAGAGTTAATACAAGAGTCGATTGGTTTTCAAAACAATAAAAATTTACTTGTATCTTAAAAGAATACCAAGAGTAGTTTTTAAAGTAATTTTACACGTGAAGCCGTTCATAATAGAAACTTATTGGCGTTCTTTAAGACGACAAAATGCTTTTAAAGTGCTAATGGCTAATATATCACCATTTATGCATCTCAATTATGTATAGTTAAATGTTCTCATTGACGTAATTACTATCTAGAAGCATATCCAAGGAAAAAATAAAAATGTACAATTGTTTGAAACTTTCTTGTTACACTTTCGTGTGTCAACGGACAAAATCCTGCAAATAACTATTAAATTATATTCTAACCGCACTGTATATTTTCCTTGCCTAGTTTCACTTGGACAGGTAAATTGCTTGTATGCGCTTGAGATTAGGGCTCATTGTTGACACATGGATGAAAACAAAAATGTATGTACATATATACCTACATAAAGGAACATCAGTGCCATTCACGGTTTATGAAGATCAGGAAAAATCACAGTCTCATTTATTTACGATATTAGTGTTTCCGAACTTATTGGGATGCTGTGGATGATATGATGGGTTTCCTTCCACCTGAATCGTATCTCCGCGGTGCAGAGTTATATCGAATCGGTAATATCCACAGGGGAAAAGTAAGCACAGTGTGTGCACGGCGTTGTTAAAGGTAATACTGACATGGTTTATAACCCTATTTGCAAAGGACAGGTTTTTCTCTCCCTTCTCACCGACAAACTACAAAAATATATAAAAGCTTCACTACTCTCCGTTTTTTCAGGAGGATTCTCTATTATTCTATCCATTTTATAGAGTCAGGCAAGCGCGGAATATGGGAAATGAACCGTGATGATAAACGATTAAAGTCAGGAGCAGACTTGCACATTAAAATTTGTTCTGTATTTATTGTTCCTTTTTCCCTTCCTTTCTTTTTACACTTGCACATAAGCGTTAGCACAAGGTTTATACAAGCGAAAGATCTCTATAGCCAAACTAACTTTTAAATATGTGCATGATTATACGATCATCATCTTTTACAACTAAGCATGTAGGTAGTGTTTGTAAGCCATGAAAGCAGAGAGATCACCTTGGGCTTCCAAGTACTTTTACTACTGTGTTGTGAAAATAATGTTGTATACTGACTCTCACACAGGATGATTTTACTTTATTACTTTTAATGTAATATTGTTTTGCAAGTTTAACTCGTCAAATGCATAAAGACTTCCAAAGTCCTTTGTGGGTGCAAACGGTAAACCTTTTTTTGACAAGATCGCACAGATCACCTGGCTTGGCATTTTTAACCTTTTGAAAGCGCGTGTGCTTTCCGAGTCTGATTCAGACACAATTATATCTACAATGTGCATTCTACATGTATTCAAAAGAAATTGAGCTCTGCACAGAAACTTTGGTTCAATACAGACTCTCAATTTAATAATAATAATAACACATCCAACTGGTTTTGAATTGTTGAATAAAGCGTGTGTGTGCAAACGGCAAACACTATCTAAAATCACCCCTTCTGCTCTTCAATGCATTTGATGTTCTCTAATTTTTTTTGGATTGGAGGTTTTCAACCGTTATGATGTTTGCCTATAGCCAACTTCAGGCGCTATGTCGAACACATGGTTATAGAAGCACAAGAGAAACAAAAGTCATTTTAATTGCATGATAAAACCTTTCATAAATATGATAAATGTATTTAATGACATTTTTTATCTAATGAATGCTCTCATTTAGAAAAGCGCTAACCCTACAAGAAAAGCATCTATGATTATGGAAACTGCAATTATGCAGTATTTTAAAAAGTAACAAGCGATAAATTTTGTTGTAGCATCCGAGTTCCTGATTTACACCTCGTAAAGGTTGAAAGTTATGCCAGAATATTAACATTGCAGTTTCTGACTAGACAAGATTAATAATCTTCATAATTTGAATCCATATCGTTACATACATCATTTAATTTGTTAATCTTAAGTTTTAAAGTAGACAATAACAGCTCAATGCCAATCTGCATGTAAATCATGAACAACATTCCCAGTAAAATCTGTGTATGAGATGGATCACTAATGTTGATTTTTTATTTATTTTACAGGTAAGCCAATCTGTCATCCAATTTCCCGATGAACAAGACTTTAACTTTTAAAGGAGAGTAATCTGTAAGAAAAGAAATAAAAAATTTCGATGACGCTTCATTTCGCTTGATAGCAATTTTACTTCTCTCACACCATGTTTGTAAGTTGGAACATATCTAAATTTTTCGTTTGCTTCTTGAACTAATGAATATATTGGGTTTATAAGTTGTTTAATTTTTCACGTCAAGTAACAATTTATCATTCAAAGCAAACCGAAATGTATGCCTTTCCTTGTGATTAGACTATGACCACGAAAATAATTACTTTGTTGAGAATTGATACACAATCAAATGTGAATTTGTAAGCACAAAACATACTCACTATTCTATTTATCATTGTAAAATCATACAACGCATGTCGCAAGTCGGTCACCTGGGCATGTATTATACTTGATGTGGAATTCAAATAAGTTATTTGTGTTATGGAGTCATTTTTATTTGGATTTAGATTATGCCTTGTACGCTTTTGTAATATGCCTTCTTATGCATTGTTTTCTTCATAGTATCTTGAATAAATATTTGCCTTGTTCAAAGCAAGTGGTAACTTGTTTTATCAATCATGAGAAATAGTCACAGGTTAATTGCGTTTTCGGGTCAAAACTGAAGACGAATCGTAGCTCCAAGATAAGATAATGCGACTGCTTTTTCCACATGACTCTTTACGAGCAGCTAAAACTTCATAATACCGTGTATCGTAGAATAAATGCAATTGCTACGCATTTAAAATGCACAAACTGTCTGTATTATCGTCAGTTTTGCTGAAAATTTAAGTGCTTGTGTAAAAGCTCAATAAAGACGGTGGTAGGCTATGTTTTATTGCTGTTGTGGCTGTGAAATTCCAGTGTCTTTATGTACAAAGATAATGCATGCCTACCTACATTTCCTGGTCTATATGCAACAAGATTAATTCGTGAATTATATTTTTTTACATAACAGACATGTAAACTTCTTGTAACACCTCTTGTTTCGGGTTTCTGATTATTGTCTGAGACATTAGTAATCACAAAGTTCATATCTTACGTGGCGTTGTACACATCATATTAGCTAAGCAGCATGCCTTTAGTGTCAGTAATCTTCATCGGGTTGGCCTTGAATTTTTCGTTTAAAAATTTAGAAGCATGGCTTAGCCATGATGGCTATTATACTAACAGTATAGTGTTATGTACTTCTCATAACAACAGACAGACATGTCGCTGTATATTCCTTTGGCAGTAGAATGCCTCAACGTTAAAAATTTATTTGTCTGTAGATAAGAATTTTCTTTCCCACTGCTTTTGTAAAATGAGATATGTTTTACATGAAAAAGTTGTATTATTGTTGATGACATATCATAACAAATCCTACCGGGTAGACCAGAAGACAGTACAACTAACTATAAGATACATTTCAGTCCAAATCATAATTGAAACAAATAGACAAATTGAGTATCTAACGGAAAGATTCGATTACCATAAAATTCCCTGTGCTTCATTCGTTATTTATTTATTCCTCCTAAAGCTGGTATTTTTTGTTACTTTATCATCAGAATCAATTTTATTTTTCAATATTTAAATCTTTGTGAGATAATTAGTCTTAGTTCTGGTTAAATTCATTAGTGTGGCATGTGTAAAGTGAGAATTGAGCGTATAATACCACATCATACTTAGATACACAATACAATTACACATGAGCTTTTCCGGAATCAGAGCTAAAAGCATCATGTAATATCCACCACATCTTTAAGAGAAAAGTCATTCGTCAAAAGAAAATTTCATGAATAAATTACCTTTATTCTTCGTCATTTTATTCATTCGTTTACAAAATGTGGAGTTTTTATTCAAGGTGAACGTGATGATATCGGGGCAAACGTAGCTCATCTTGTTCCTTGTAAACCTGTAAATGTGAAGATAAGAATTATACACATACAACTCCAAATGCGAAATGCGAAGCTTATTCAAACTCGTGACTATAGAATAGTCAGAGGAACTAATGTATATGAAGACCAAGACTTCAATGATCATCTCTATCTTTTTTGTCTATACTTCCTTTCTGTGTCATCGTCAGTTTTGCATTTACAACATTTTGGGTGACTATGTATAGGCATCTTATACAGAAAAGAATCTATGATTTTCCATGGTTCAGAAAGAATCCAGACGAAGAGCCAAAAAGGCCTGCCATTCTCGACAAAGGTAAGCAATAGTGTGGTAATCAACTTTATGTTTCTTATCTCTAAGCTTTTCATCATTGGCATCATGTCTTTCCTGTGACGAGAAGGTAAAAAATAACTCTTCTCTTCTATGAGCTTTGCTTCCTACTTTTTGAATTCTTGCTGGCAGTGGTGGTTCGATTTTTTGATGATGACGATGTGCTTGTCTGGACCTATAGAAATCTTCATTATTTTGATTCATCCATTTTGTTGCTAGCAGTAAGATTCTTCTCGTTCTCTCGCGTCTCAGACTTTTTTGGCTGGATTGAAACGTGTCATGCTAATATGAACGGACTGACGGAGAAGAAAAGGGGAAAGGAAGGTGTACTTTGCATACTTTATAATTTATTTGTTTGCTGCTGATGACGGAAGCTGAAAACCTGATATTGAGAGGTGGAAAGGACGCAAGAATGAAATCACTGCATATATAGCAAAAGGTTAAAATCCCTTCGTCGTAGTAGATTGAGTGGAGGAGAAGGGAAAGATGAAGAATACGAAGAAAACGAACAAGACGGGCAAATAAATGGAATGGGGTAGCTCTTCTAGCACATCTCATTTATTTTCTGTGGCTTGCATGTGATATCCTGAATGTGAAATGAGAGAGAACAGAGAGGAAATTATTATAGATGCCAGCCAAAAAACCAAAGTCATATTTGAATGAATGAATATGGTAGGTATGCAAAGTAAGCAGTAAGCAATAAATAGTGAGGAAGGAGAAGGTAGGAAAACACAAGTCAAAGGTAAATTGCCACTATACAAAGACCACGTCTGCCTCCTGTACTTACCTTCAACTATATATGCTTAATAATAGCTTGAACATTTTGCGTTGTCTGTGCTGCCAGAAAGGGTATAAAAGTAGAGAGGAGGATGAGAAGATGAGAGAGAAGAAAAGTCAAATCATTTCAATCTCATCACTATATCTCATCTCGCTCTCCTCTCCCTCTTCTGCTTTTCTTGTGTTGTGGGCCACCGAATTTCCGAGAACTTCTCTTTGCATAATGCTGTAAAAGGCGAAATGAGACATGGAGAAAGATGAAGTCTACCTCTAAAGCACAGGTTGTTTACTAAAGCCAAGTCCAAGCCGCAGAAAAGAGATGACTTTGGAATACTTAGAAAGTTGAACCTGGCCTGGCTGGCAGCATGACTGAATATCCCCTATTCTATGGATAAACACACCAGCGGAAGGAGGAAGTGCCTTTTTACTACTGTAGGAATATAGACCTACGTTTATAACTACAGGCAGAACGAAGCAACATGACAAGTTCTAGCTTGGCTAGATTCTTTATTACCTTACTTAGTTCTTCCAAACTGACAAAGTTCATTTTTACGAAAAGAATCTTAAGTGAATCTAATGAGTATGTATACGGGAAATGTCAGAACGGAAAAGTAAATTATTCTTATGTTCCAGGTAAAAGTAGAGAGATAATGATAGGTAACTTTATATCATTATCATATGATATTAGTCAATCAACTTGCGCTAATTGTTACAGATGAAAAACTTAGCTTCTATTCTAAATATAATTTAATATCATCAGGCTGATCGGGTAAATTTGGATAAAGATTTTATAAATATGATACAAAATATCTGAAATAATTCGTGCATGTGTATGTATCAATGTCAAAAGCATTGCAAAGCTCTATTGATATCTATTCTTCATGCTACGATAACTGCGGGTTAGTTTCTTTTACTTTTACCTACCATTATTGTGCTCGATTCTCAAGTGAAGAAAAATTCTCCACATAACCTTTGCTTTCTACAATAGAGTTTCTGGTGGCATCGGCATCATACCTGAATTAGATAACTTGCAAAGAAAATACTTTCTCAACTTTGTAGAATTTTGTTGGTAAAATAATATCTAGGCATATCATGCCTTATATTTGTAATGGTGATACTAAAATAATATACTCGTATATTTTTTAACTTTGATATAGCAGGTAAACGCCTCTATAAACGTGTTGTCTTCATTCGGGAGGAAAAAAGAAATCGCTTTATCGCATTTTCCTCTTACTCTTTTCATGGAAAAATCTCGGGAGGAAAAGTCAGTGAGCAAGGTAAAATGAGGAGGATGAAACATGGGCACATGTGTATGACTGTGCACCCCATGCATAATAATATTACTATTATTATTGTTCTCTCTTTTGGGATGCTCGAGAACAGAGAGATTTTCATCCTAGACAAGAAATATTATTACGTATGTAACTTACATACATGAATGCATCCAAAATTTCTCTGAGAAAGCAGGAGCAGACTCTCTCTCTCTGACTTTAAGTCTTATATACTTTGCTGTCGCCGCGACAGTTTTTCCCTGGAATTCCACTGACTGTCTTCCAGGAAGAAGGAAATCGACAGAAAAATCTGAATAAAACCTTGCATGAGCTAGAGATACGACAGGATACAAGGGGAAGGAAGGAAAGAAATTTTATTAGCTCTTATATCTAAAATAGAGTATCGTATGGGGACCACTATTGTGCATTTTTCTCTCCACTATCTACTCCATGTGTGCACGTAAAAATTGTCATTTTCCTATCTTGTCTCCTTTATTTTCTTTTTCCCTAGAAAGTCTTTAAGAGGGAATGGAAAGGTGGTTGTATAATAAGCATGAAAATAATGGAAATGAACAAGGTACCCATTTCGTTTTCCAACGTGCATTCTGCTCGCCAATAAAGATGAGGTAAGCGAGCATGTTCATCATCTTTGTTTTGCATTATCTTCAAAGCCATTTCTTTGACTGGAGATAGTTTTTCTGTAAAATAGTACCATATATATCACCACTTCCTTAGATATGAGATTCTACATTTCTGAAGCATTCACTAGTCAAAATTCTCGTTTCTTCAAATTGTCTCTACAGATTTCTGAGTATTTATTAGTTTAAAGACTAGAAAGCATATTTTTTGAAAATTTAGGTAATTTAGTTTTTCATTTGCACAAATTTCGATGCAAGCACAACACAAGCAATGTCACAAGGGAAACATTGATCATTGGAAACTCTTGTACTATACTTACACCTTAATGAGGTGTCTTATCTACACCTTGTAATCATATTAAGCAGTATAATCATGAAATAAAATGAAATGATCGAGAAAGGCGAAGGGGATGTCTCACACAAGCCTATATTTCTTCCTGCTTCGTAATTCAACGTCTGTAACGAGGTGAAGTGATTCATGTGCGTTTCTACAGCCATCACACATTCCCCCGATAAGAAACTAATCCTAATACGTATAGCCTCTTATAATAATTATAAGAGTGAAACACTTGGAAAATAACTTTAGGACATGGAAAACGAAGGTAATAATATGATTATACCGTGTTTCTACTGCATATACGTTGTTAAGATTTTTCCTGCTTTCTCAGGAGCAATGTGAATCATCCTGACAAGATAAGATCACTACTGCTTCCAGCGCTTGCAAACATACAAAAAGGAGCATGGGGAGATTCTCAGTGGATTTTTAATTGAATCTCCTCTCATGATGCTACCTTGTATCCTCTCGTATGAAACACTTTGGGGAAAAGAGAAGCTTTGCTGGAATTACTTTGTTCATCAGAAGTTCGACTGCATTTTGTTTGCCTGCTCTTTGTTGCTTGCTACACGTGCTTTTGCATACTATCATCTGTATAGGCATCCACATTACCGCATTATGCTGGCTTCAATTTTTTCGGGGAATTCCGTCTAACGGGATTCGGATTGGATGCTGAGCACAGCATAAGGAAGATATCCCTTTGTGGACGTTGCTAAAAGTACAAGAGAAAGTAAAGAGAGGGTGCGGTGTATACTTCTGTTTAGTCTCGACTCGAATCTCGGGTGAACGAGACGGTGATATTTTGGTCTGCACAAGGGACTCTCGCTATCCCGATTTTCAACATGTGTGATACCAACTTCCTTAAGAAAAGGAAAGCAAGAGAGTTTTGCAAACAACACTGGGGCAAAATGATGCTCGAAAAGTATTGAGAAGCCAATGATTCGTTGTGAAGGAGTTTGACTCGCTTTCCCCGTACATGAAGAATAATAGAATGGGGTCAAATGACGCAACCTGGATAGACAAGGTTCTTTTTTATTACAAAAATTTACTGTGAAGGCAAATGTTTTCTTTTGAATATTCAAGGACGATATACATGACATACATATAAGAATACAATTAAAACTCAGCAAGCAGCCTTTAATTTTTTAGATTAGTCTTTTTACAAAAGTTTTATTAATTTTCTTTGAAACAACATAATTTTTTCCCTGCTAATTCAAGATCATCCTGTCAGTTGCATTTTATCTTAATTTCTCTACAGAAAGGTTCCTTGTAAAAAAAATTAAATGCTTTTTCCTCGCTTTCCTGCTTCGTTTGGCTTCATTTGACTTTTAAGCAACCAATCTGTTTCTCAACAAGACAAAAAATATATTATTGTAGATACGGTTGAAAACCATAAATATGTCGAAATCTTGATTAAATAAACAAGCCTGGGAATTACCCCTCTACTCGATGAAATGGGCCATGCAAAAAGAAAAACCTCGTGTGTGTGTGTAGCATCCTCCACACACACACACACACACAACAACTACATCAGAATGTAAAGCAATAAATGCAATGATGAGAGAGATACCGCAACAACGATGAATATCAGGAGCATCACTACTTTTGCAGCTTTGTAAGCTTGCATGTTTATGCCTCCGTGCGTTTTTGTTAGTTATGTGAATCTTCTGTACACACACATGCATTCGTCTCCTTGAGCAAGTCATTTAGCCAATCTTTTTCATTCATTCACTCACAATCAGTTTGCCCACTGTACAACCAGAATAATATTATGTGCATATATGAAATGCTCACAAAACATTTTACAACTTACAATTCACCAAGTTTTCATTTAAGACTATATAGCACTTGTCTTATTACCACATGGAGACACGAAACATTAGATTCATCGGTATTTTTTACATTCTTCAATTTAGCATCACATCACGGTAGTTGCTCCTTTGAATTTTTGCTTACGTTTCTTGCTCACTACATTACTGCTCTGCATGAAAGCACAATGGGAAAGCTGGATTGAAAATGGTAAATGAATTTAAGATGTTCCTCAATCTGTCTCTGAAGAATGCTTGCCTTCCGTCGGTGTAATTTGTACAGTCGCCCACCCTCATAGTAGGAAAAGCTCATGACATATGTATACGTATATAAGAAAAATTGGGAAATGAACTGAGAATAGAGCATGGGAATTAAAAAGTATAATAGAAATATGTTATTCTTGCATGATACCAGGAATAAACAGTCACAGAGGGGCTACCGAAAAACCATGAACCAATAAAGTGTTCACATTTACTAAAAATTGGGAGAGATTTGATGGACCATGATACTTAATACTTACTACAGCCTTTAATAATTGAAAACGATGTAACCAAAACATCTTGGTAAGGATACCATTTTTGCCAAAGATAAAAAATAAACAAGTTCCAACATAGATGGCTTGTGATTATGTAGAAAAAATATTTGCCTTCCTTCTAGGGTCTGTTGCTTTTACCTTTTTTGGTTCTTGTAATTTCCCGTGGGCAAAAAATCTGTAATTGTAGTTTACTCCAAATAGCAATACCACATCTCTCTGTTACATGTAGTTTGGCATTGGTGGGAGCTCTGTTTGTCAAAATGTTTCATATAATACTGCATTATAAAAGAAGAGAGAAACATGAAGACAATTGAATGGCAGTTAAAGTTGCATTATGTTTGACCGCTTGTCCTCCTGTTGTCTCATTTTTTTCCTCCTGCTCATTCGTATCCTCAAGTGAAGCCCCTAATAGTCACGGAGTAATGTACGTAACCCAACTTAATGTATCATTACTTCAATCCCCTACTTTTCCTCTTACTTTTAGTAATAGCCCCACTCCTACACACTATGTATCTATTACCTAAGTGTATGCTTGAGTATAATGTAATCACATATACGACCAACAATGCAATGACAATGTGAGTGAAGTACTTGACCAAATAACAAATAAATTGAAGACAAAACTTCCACCAGCAAAATAGTAAGGTATATAACATTACCTATACGTATGTTTATGTTTACACATAGGTGATATCGTAAAAGGGAAACATGTACACACTTTACTAAAGTTACAAATTACGACCACAACTTGGAAAGATTGCTGGTGGTGTTGTCCTTCTGACCATTCCACTATTTCCCTAAATATATGTACGTACTGCGTTATACGTATCTTAATGTTCTTATTGTTGCTCATATATAGTTGATTTGGGTTTTTGTACTTTTTTGGGTGCAAACGATGGGCTCACAGAGGACAAGACAAGTTATGTTGTTAACATTAAGGCCTTGGGCTTAAGAAAAACGAAAGAAAGATATAATGGTAATGAAATCGTTATTACACTTGGTATTCTTTTCGGTCTTCTGTTTTCTCCTTTCCTATTTCTTCGTTCATATGAGACATAAATATACGCAAAACGTACATACTTGTATTTGAAGAGTACGGTGTGTGTAGTGGTTTTGGGTATTAATAAGCTTTCCTTGAGTTGCAAGTAAAACCTTACAAAATGATACAATTGGCTCCTCCTGGAATTTCCCTGCTGTTGTTGTTCTTCTTCTTATTTCTTAATGTGCCTTCCTGCATCACTACCACTGTGAACAAACTAGTCGAGTGCGACTACGATGGCCGAATTAAACCACAAAGTTTTTCATTATTTCTTCACCATTATTAGCCTTTCCTCTCTTCCACTTTCGCATTCCCTCAGATAAAAATCTCTCTACATTCAACTCATATATTATACGTGTAGAAGAGCACAGCATGCATGTCTTAACATGTTATATTGCACTGCGAATAAATAGTTTAATGACCAAATGTTAAAGAAGAAAGAATGGCTGGAAAAAAGTTCATTGATGCTCAGTAAAGTTTCTTTGGAATTAATTCACGTAGCTGTACAGCACCAATGGTGGAGAGAGAAAACAAAAAATCATATTTTTTTCTGGTCTCTCGAAATACCAGTTTTGTCAAGCATGTATATCTTCCTCGGGTAATTTCCCACCAAATGTCTCAATTTTTGTTCTACTTTTTTACTTGTATTATTGTTCTTGTCAAGAAAATAATGATAAAACCATGAGGTCGAAACATCAGACTCGAGAAAGTTCTGGGCACACATACCATGCAAACAGGCAGGGTGAAATAAACGTGTGAATGGTATGCTGACAACAACACGGGTCACTTTGTATCATGGGGGCGTCCTGGCGCTGTACAGATTGGCCATGTACTATAAGTTGTAATGAAAAATTAGTTAAAGTGAAACAGAATGGGTTTTCAATACGTCGTGGAGAAAAAGAAATTAAAAGCAGATGTGAGCATGCAAGTTGTTCTTCATACAGAGCAGAAAAGAGTGATTTTTTTTTGTAAAAGAAAACTTAACGAATACTTTGTGTTACATTTTGTTTGCACTGACATGGCTGACAATAAGTAACCTCAAAACGCTAAGTCTCGTGAGCATACACACACTCAAGAGTTCAGTAAAAAAAATTGTAGGAATTTTAAGAAAATTGTTTGTTCCGAGAAGGTAGTGTTGTAAAAAAGAATACCAGACTTGGAAAGAGACAGACCTAAAAGGAGAACTGAAAACAGAGACAGTAAAAAAGAAAGGAGTCTAGAAGGCAGGGACAAAACGAATCCTGGCTGATTACTTTACGTAAAATGTTGCAAAGAAACGTCCCGTTTTTACGTGTAATTTATTGCCATGTGCCGCCACAACAGCAGTAATAGTGGTGGCATAGAAGACAATTCTATTCTTTCACCATCATCATCATCAACCCCTGTGTATCCTAACCCGATACACGGGAAAAAACCAACACAATCTAATAATATTCCACATTATAGCTTTACTCTTTTTTTTATTTTCCGTCTTCCCACTTTTCCTTACAAATGTCTATGATACTTTTTGTTTCCTCCCTCACCGTTCCTTATATATACATTCATCCCTAGTTATATAACTATACAATATACAAGCATATATGTATGTGCACACACACATTTATCCATCTCTTTACACAAACAATAATAATAACGACAATTGCAAACAAATTTTCCCTGTAACTTGTTTAGTGCACAAGAGCCAAACCAAAACCAAACTAAGCGATTTTATGGTTTCCCACTTCGTCTTTTTCTGTCTTTTCCCATTGTCTGATTGTCTTCTTTTTTCGTTCGTTACTTTCTCGTGAAGAAATAAAATCTACTCCTGCCTTGCATTATATATGATGATGACATTATAATAATGTATGTACATACTTATATAATCGCATTTTGTTTATGTTGATGCTGTGCTACTCTGCTGCTGATACATTTCACTGAACTTTCTTCTTCTCGTTGTACCTTATTGCACCGTATCACAATCTACGAGCTACCCGGTTTTTACTGCCACCGATGTATTTTTTGTCTTTCTCTCTCGTATGGTGTGTGGCATCATGTCTGTTCTCCTGTGGAAGAGAATCTATTACTTTTTCTATTTTTTATGCTGTATATGTACAACCGCAAGGAAATGAATGGTGCAAAGAAAAGGAAAATAAGAAATCACAGGACTTTACTTTTTATATTGATTATACCAAGAGGAAAAAGACAAAAGGAAATAAAATAGTCAAATAGCTCAGGACTGAGAACACTACACGGGCATACCGTTGCTAAAAGGAAATTATATTGTGAGTAGACTTTACTTGCAGGAAAGTCATGTGAAAGTGTATTCTTTCGTTTGGCTTCTTTTCCCATTCTCCTTTATTGTTCAATTGTAGCGGGGTTAGTTACGCCCCACCAGAATCTTATAGGAAGAGGGAAAGGAGATGATGATAGTTGCCGAAGCAGAAAATTCACTGATGTTTACGAAGAGTAATGTTTTGGGAAGATGAGAAGCACTGATTGTAGTTTGAAATAGGTAGTTTATTTATGTTTCCCAAGTCATTGCGTTATTACAAGACGGATGCAAAGGTAATTCCCCTTTTGGCCGCTGATACAACATCTAATGATTTACTATATTTGTCTATATAACTATCAGTATTGGTGATTTTGAATTGCATGGAAATTTACAAAGTAGCTGGATCACTTTGTTGATTACCAACTTTTTTCACATACAGATTCTTTGTGATCCGTCTTTTGCGATTTTGTGATGGTCTAAAATGAAATCTACTTTCAGGAAAATACAAGTTTTTCATAATTAACGTTATATTTTTAATTGATAAAAGTGTCTAAATATTTACATGGCTCATCGATTCAAGAAATACTTTGCTCACATTTTATTTGTACAAGAAAAAATTAAGCTTTATGCCTGATTGACTCTCGCAATAGTGGTCGGACTATCATCAAGTATTTTTTCCCAGATCCTAATGCTTCGAAAAACCGAAAGAAAATGACCATGCACATAAGTAGAGGATTTTGGGTTTTGTACACCAGAATTTGAGAAACTGATCAACAGCAGCATGCAGGCAAGCAAGCAGAAAAAGAAAGTTAAAAAGGTTCCATCCTTCCTTCCTCATCCTGATAGTATGATGATATTTATAGGTAGTGTATGTACAAAAAAGTGAGCAAATGATTTTGCATTAGTTCCGCCGTAAAATAGACCATACCATCAGCATTTTTTTTTCTCTGTCAGGAATGGACTACGACAATGATGATGCTGATGGCATCATGGCTTTATATTATTAATATTGTACTAAAACGCATAAACACACATGAAGCTTATTGTTGTATTGAAGAAAGCTTCATCCAATTCAAGTCATATCAGACCATAACACACTTTCCAATTTCCCTCACGGCCTTTCTCCTTCTTCATCCAAGTATACTCTCTCAAATGTCCAGTCGTAGACAAGACTGTTTCTCTCTTTTATTATTACTACTACAGCTATTATTATGATTGCATAAAGCTTTTCTCATCATCTATAGAAAGCCATAGTTGAACGTGGTGGTAAGCTTCATATTTTATTTTTCTAAAAAGATTATACATTAGTGTATACATATTGTGTTTATTTACAACTGCTATTATTTAAGGAAGAACCGCCTACTTGGACAACAACGACAGGAAAGAAAATACAAAAAAGAGCAAGAATTGTCTACTTATTTATAGAGTTTAGCTTTTTCTCCTCATTCCATTCATTTTTTTTTCAATGGATAGAAAAGCAAATGTGAAGGTTTTCCTCTGGATATTCTTTTCTTCTTTTGCTAGACATGAAAAAGAAGTAGCATGCATTTCACCAGTGTTTGGGACAGGAGAATAGATATTACAAGTGAAAAGAGAAAACTCGCTTAGGATTTTTTTTCTAAAACCTAACTAAGCTTATCCACATTATTCTTTCCTTTCACTGGGCTTATTACACACACGGCCAAAAAATGTTAATAATAAAAAGTGATCCTTATATATTTCTTCCCATTCCGGTATCACATCATAGCTTAAAAGTGATACGGCAGAGAGTGAAAGAACTAGTTTTTAATACAAAGTAATAATCCTGATGATGACAAGGACAGTTAGTATAATGTAATCCCTCTCATTCAAGAAGCTGTAATGTTTGTAAAGAGACACGCCATGAATATATGTAGAAGCAGTAGTTGTTATGTGTGGTCTCTTTTTTCTTTCATCGTCACATCATCTTCGTCGTCTCATTGAATGAAAAAGTGAAAACAAGAAGAAAACAATGAATATTGCTGTATGACTGGTTCTGGTTCCTGAAAAGCTCTGGTTCTATATCTAGCTGCAGTGGGTGTTACAATACGCAATAATAATGATAACAACACGGGGTTGTACTTCATACATAACGATACAACTACCGTTGTTGTTCTTACACTAAAAACCTGCTGACAGTATCATATAATACGACTATAACAAACTAATAGAAGTGATGGTAGTAATCGTATTATTATTATTATTGCCACTATAAACATTACTATATACCTCGCTACAAAATATTCTAAAGATTTTTTTGAATATCATATGATAACTCGTGCAACGTAACAACATCCCAAACAGGGAAGGGAGGATGTAAAGGGAAGGTAGAATTTTTATGATTTTGTACGAAAAATATTAAAGAAAATAGCTTTTCTCTTTTTAACTTATGATAAATTTGAAAAGGAAATGCGTTGATGGTACATGATCATGTATCTGTGTCTGTAGAAAAAATACTTGGGCGTTTTAAAATAAATAACGGAAGCTCAAGAAACGAAGGAAATGTGCATCTTTTTAACAAACAAAAACTGAATTACACTTTTTGTTTCACTCTTCTGTTTTTAGTTGTGAATCTGCTTCACTTTGGTTTTGGTTCGTTTATGTTGTGGAATTCATGATGAACACAAAAACACGAGACGTTCAAAAGGTATGGGATTGAATAGAAGAAGTAGAAAGAGAAAAAATTAAAAACCTGCAGCTTTATTATTATCATGAATGCATTTTAATCTTACTTCAGTGCTGCTTCCTCTGCGGTTGTTCTTTGTTCGGCTGGTTGTGCTGCGACATGAAGAGGGAAAAGTAAAACGTGCAAAACATTAAAAGTTGGGAAATGCCTCATGAAATTTGTCTTGTGTAAATTTTATTAGTCATTTTTGTTCCTGAGACATTATTTTTATTGTATCTTCTATATCTTTGCCACTTAACAGTTAAGCAGATGCTAGAAAGCTCAAAGGAGTAAAAATTACTTAAGGTACATTTTGAGCAACCTTGTATCTTTCAGCAGCAAACTGCGTCGGATCTTTTTTTCCTTCATATTTCTTTCGAATTTACCTAAAAGTTGACAAACACGAAAAAGTAGAAATAGCATGTAGAATTATGGCACACGTTTTTTCCTCATGTCTCCCATATTTTGTGTTTTGCTATGCGTATTTCTTCAAGTATTTTGCTTCATTCACATCAACTTTTCCACAAAAGCTAGAAAGGAAGGGGCGGCTGCATCAAGGAAACAAACTGAAAAATGGAAAGCATTATATGTACATATTAATTATATGAAACAAAGTTTATAAATTCATATTCGATATATAATTTCTGGTATAGTTAGTTGATATATAGAGTAAATGTATACACTGAAATTGGCAACGGTATTCGAAGAGATAAATTGTTGAAAATGTGGTACAAAGTCAACCTGACTTTTGTTTATGTAGCAATTTACATTTTTACCGGAAAGGCAAATCAAATGACAGATTTACTCTTGAGTTCTAGTATTTGTGATTCCAAAAATATCATTCTAATCTGCATGACATTATTGTATGTTTCTCAACTCAAAGGTGTTGGGCATTCTGTTTGACAAAATTGCTGAAAATCAATTATTGAGTTCTCACTTCAATTCAGATTAACCTCATGTAAAATTCATACTACTGCTACTAAATTTTTAATATACTTTATCAGGTAAACATTAACTTATGTCACGAGAAGATGATCAAGTTAGCAAGGAGCCTTGACACAATGACAATAAAACTTCATGGGTGGGCAATTCAAATGCTTTAGAACAGTCGCTTTTATTGTAAAAGAAAGACTAAAATGATACATTCATTGATGTTTGTTTCTAACGTCTAGACCATGCGTATAAAATAAGATACGTTTTATTCTAATTACATTACTTTCCTTCTTTTCCATTCCCACACTAGAGAAAGTTTGTATTTTTCCAAAGCAAATAATGCATTTAAAATAGTATGTAAAGTAGGTTTGAAATTTAGTTAGCAAGTGCAACTGTGGGACCATCGTCATTCCCATAATACCCAGAAAAATAAAAGTTAGCTGTTATTTGTGTAACAAGGAAAAAATAAAGTGGTGGGAAGGGCGTATGCTAATTTCAATGGGGACAAAACAGTCCATTTCACGGATTCTTCCTAATGTATATTAGGTATTTAAATACTCAGTTAGCCGTATTATACACAGCAAGACAATAATTGTGTCCCATAATTGTAAGCCGAATCCTACAATAAACGACATGACGGTAGAAGTGGTTGTGGTATTTACGAAAGGAACAACAGAGCAGAAAAAACTTGATTTTTATTTTCTATTTGGAAGCAGTAGTGGAATCAAAGAAAAAAGCCGTTTGTGTCGTACCATCATCGTCATTATTTTCCACGGGATTCTTTTCTTTCTTTCACTTTTTTCATTCTACCGCACACAAAGTATATACGAAAAAACGCAAGCTAAATAAACCCTCATCATCATGATCATTTTGATGGGATCGTCGAGTGTTTTTTGTAGAAAAAGTGAAAAAGAAAAAAATGCAAAGCTTTTTATGTGTATAATTTTCATTACTTTTCCCCGTCCACCAACACCACCAACCTTCTTTAAAGGAGAAAGGGGACTTTTTTAAATGCAAAGTAATGTTATGTTACTACCACCGCTACTATTTAACATGTAAGATTTCTTTGTTGGTAGTTTGGTGCGTCGTGTCATGTCGCATAGATTTAAAAATTAAGAATAGCAACTATAATATATGCATATACAATACGACACGACGAGGTACTACGATTTTTTGGAGAGTGCGAGAGCGGAAAAAAGTAAAGAAAGAAAATACAACGTAAAAAAGCATAGTGGTGGGGTTATAACATGCTATGATGCTATTAAGGATTCTGATGGTAGCAGTAATTGGTATAATTTTACATCAAGTAATGGGACACGAGTAATAAAATGTGACGTGAAGAACTTTTTTTTTTATATTTTCTTACTCTCTGACTGTGTGATGTGGTGCGGTGTGGAATCTAACAAACCTTAAGTGTTTACGTGGAGCTAAAATATCTTTGTATTTTTGCGGGGGTATTAGCAATATAGAAAGTGTGTGTAATGTACTCTAAAAACAGTTTTGACCTTTTTTACTTCTCTGCTTATTTGACATGATGCTCATTTGGGGAAGAAGAGGAAGCAAGAATGTACAGCTTGGAGAGAGATAGAGAGAGAGTTTACCCATTTCATTCATGATTGCTAATAAGATGCCGCGCGGTGAGTTTTCAGTTTCTTGAGAAAATAGAGGCGCCCACTTGCGTTCTAGATAGGTATGCTATTACGTTCTGCTGTAAGTTATTGCTATTGCCACAACTTCAAAACATTGCTTTCACTAATTCACTTGCTCATTTGATTCGAGATCGAGAAAATGTTTGTGTGTTTACACACATTTAGGATTCCATTAAAGAGGAGCCAAACAGGTTACACGTGTAATTGAAAATCATGTGTGTATGTGTATTTATTTACATACCACTCAAGTTTGCAATGATGCACGAAGACAAGTCGACATTTTTTATTGCTTGCACATTTTCTTCAGTAGCGTGCACACGTACAGCCAAAGTGGCGGATTTTGTGATTTTCCACTTTTCATAGCTCACATATTTTATGCTGATGTTAATTTGCATTGAATGTTGCAAGTACATTTGCGGGCGATGAAGGTAATTTTGTTACTCTTTGATTCTATTTTTTTAAATTCAAACTAGCAAACATGCAACCTCTTACACAGGGAGTCTTTTTGAAAATTATTAAACTCTGATACAAGTACGTTCACAATTAATACAATTTCTGAGATTGATATTTACATTATTTACACATTAAACGTTTATTGTATCGAATGACAAAAATTTGTGGTCCCATTGCAGTGGGTCGGCACTTTTATTTCTTTTTATTCTAATACCCAAAGAAATGAAAATATATATTATGTAGTCTCTTTTCTAAGTAGCACAAGTTGAGCAACAAAAGCAATTTCGGGTATTTGAAGTACCTCAGAGCAATGCATCACCAAAAAGAAGCCCATGGTATTAATTCCCCCACAGAGGCAACACAAGTATTACACAGTTTTTTTTACAATGCAACCTAATCAAAGATCCAAGTCCGCTAGTTACATTTGAAACAGAATAAATAAAAGAGACTTTGTTCGCTTTCTGCCACAAACATAAAGAAAGCTATGCAAAGAATCCTACAGCACCATCATGGCATCACCGTCGCCGTAGTCATCATCATCATTTCCATTTCCAAAGAACGCGACATATGATTGTGATTGTAAGAAATGGAGAAGGCAACACATTCCCAAAGACGCTCTACGAAATTTCTTGCATATCACCGTACTCGTTAAAACGGAAACGGTGAAATGTACCTAAAAATGACATCAGCAATCACAGTTATTACCAGCAGATCAGTTTATTATTATTGCTACATATACTAGAAGTACACAGGGTAAGTTAAGCTCATTACTTCCGAGCAAGGTGGTACGAATGAGTGAGCGCTGAGATGCGCCGAGGAGGAAACACCATCATCTTTGATACGAGAGAAGAGATTCAGAAAAGGTATTTCAGGTTGGTTGAATGCTTATTACTTTTTATTCGAATGCGTGTGTCGCGCCAAGAAACAGAATAAAAAAGAAAGGGGCGAGGAAAAAGCAACGGCAGAAGACGACGGGCAGTCAAAATGGGAGAAAAGAAGACTATCATTGTCATCATTACGAATGAACAGTTACAATATAATAAGCTCCACTCTGGCCTTTTCTGATGTTATTATTGTTACAGGGGATCCACTTACTGTGCTACACATTTAAGACACTATTTCCTTGACTTGGATAAGTGTGGTAGGTAGATAGTGTGTAGCAATATAACAGTTCGATGGAGACCAGACCAGAGGAGAAGGGAGGAAAAAGAAAGGAAGCTCGTGTTCATTAAAAGAATTTAAAGGGAATTAAGGACAGGAAAAGGAATTCATTGAGTAAGAGCAAGTGACAGGCGGATCAACTTTTATGATGCTCCGTATTAATTGCGCACCTCCTCAGGAAATCCCACTTGATGTGATGTGATTCTTGCGAGGTGAACCGTGTAACAAACGAAAATAAGCAAAAATATAAGCAAGCTGATTGCTGGAATCTCCGATACATTACGAATGCTTCTGCAACCTGTGCTTGAATTGCAAATACACTTAACAATGCTGTTTGCTTGTGTTCCTTTGATTCTCTTATTAGCTATTCATATGGAAAATGAGAAAACCAGTTATAACTAGAAGTGTTACGTATCAAATTTTTATGTTTTTTCAAGCATCATGTAAAAAAGGCCTAGAATGAATTAAACTAACTTTCTTTACGAACCTTATAAGCTGTCTTCAGTACCGATAGGAATAACACAACAAAAGGATGAGACAAGGTTAATGGAGTTGCCACATGGGTTGAGTGGCAGGTTATGAAATCCTGAAAAATCAGAATTTCTGAATACTTTTTTTCCTGAGATGACTGACGATGTCGTTACCTAAAAAACACGGGTTTCCTCTTAACCATTCAAAAGACAAGAATTACTGTATGTGAAAGATGAAGGTCTCCGACTATAATACACACTTTAAGCAAAAAATAGCGAAACAATTTTATAGCATGTTTATGATTTACACAAAACTGTATATAGACGAGCAAAAGCTTTTGTGATGGAAAGTGTGCTCTGGTCTGGTGTGATGATGTGATTTGATAGGTGACATCACATTATTTCGTACAGTATAATCACCTCTGTGGAAAAACGGCTAGGAGAAAAGTAACTCAGGGGAATATCAGTGAACATTTCCATTTCTTCTCATCATAATATTTTTTCTATCCTTATGATCATCTTCTCTTCAAAAGAAAGATGTTTGTCATGAACATTGTCATTTTTATTACGGTGAAAATGAAACGTGTAAAACTATATGTAATTTTCACTCCCGATAACAGGCAGAACAACAAGTATAATAAGAAGCGAAAAATTGGTTTTTGATTTGGTTTCATCATGAAATCACACTAACCACCCGCTTTTTTACTTTCTTTTGTTCGTCAAAAAAATTTGGTCTCCCTTTCTTCTTTTTTGTAAAAAAATATTTAGATTTTTTCGTGGTGTTTTATTTCAAAGTGACAGCGACTGAAAAAAGAGAGAGAAAGAAAGGGACCATAGAATTGATGTTTCCTCATTAACCACGTGTCATCATGAAAAGATAAAGGCATTTGAAGGCAATAACAGACGAAAGAATGATGTGCCTGCTTGGGGAAACGGATCCGCACCATGAAATGAGGAATGGCAATCGTTGAATTTCCTATCTTTAGATGTTACATTGCTGCTTTATAATAATCGTCATCATAAAAACCATTTTATTTGGGGAAATGTGTATATGTATTTTTAAGTCAAATGCAGATGGGGAAAGTAAAAGTGCCATTTTCATTTCATTTGAAGTAGATGTACGTTTCCACACAGGGAAAAATCCTGAGAAACAGCTGTCATTTTTCTCTCCCAACTCTCCACTTTTTCTTCGGTTTCCTCTCCTTTTTTCATGCTGCTGATATTACCGCTTCTGCTCTCTCCTATTGCTTCCTTCCACGAAGCTAATTGACTTTGAAATTTGATGTTTTAATTAAATTCGCATAAAAATGAATTGGTGGTTGTGTGAGTGGTGTGGAAGTGGAGAAGCCATTTTATTATATAACGTGTTGAATAAATGAGGTAAAAGAGGATTTGATGTCATTGTAGTGGCGGTAGTAGTCATCAGCTGCGCTCATTCTACTTCTCTACTAATGAAAAAAGAACGGTGGCGGCGGTGGTACTAGATGAGAAATTTTGGAGATGGTGGTAGTCGCAGTGCACTATACTGAATCGTTGATGGTGGTCCACAATTAATTTAGGTGGTCTTGATGATGATGCTCACAATCATACCCTACCATCACCACTATGTACATACTAACACGAAGGTTTTTGCTTTTATTTCGTCAACCAACAAGTTAGACCTCTCCTTTGTCGTCATCTATTCTGATGCTACTTTTCGATATAATGGAAAATGTAATATATGGATGTATACTTTTTTTCTATTCCTCCTCCCCAGAAAAAAAAGTTGCGGTTGTGACCGTTAGTTTTGAGACTGGCTGGAAATAAAAGTTGAGATGATGGCGCGGCACTTGTTATACGGCTAACTAGCTTTTTGTACAAACCTAAAGCTAGTATTTTTCTGTAATTTAACCTGCCACTTTTAGATTAGGAAAAACTTGACTAGTGATGTTACAGTGTGGATGTACATGGCTACATAAATGGCGCAGTGTAACGCATCCATTCATCTATTAGGCCACACACACAAGAGTAAATTACTTCCTGGGAAGGAAGCACAAGCAATGCATTTTGTGCAGAGATCGCATTCTCTTTTTTCCAACTCATGTGGTTTGGCTTGACTAAAACTGGATGCAGTCAACAGTTCGGCAATGTCGTCAGTGTAATTTAATTACGTGCAACATGGTTCACTCGCTCACCCCTTACTTACTTCACTTAAGACAATTTTTAGGGGGAAATGATTTTTTCCAGTTTTGTTAATACAATCCTTTTACTTTTAATTACACTTCCCGCTAAAACAAAAAAAAATCAGATTATTATTGAATGAATCAAATATTTTATGCTGTTTGGGAAAAGCTTTGCTTGCAAGTGTGTTTAAAAATTTACCACTTGACAGTTGAAAATGGCTTGATATAAAGATAAATTAAAATCGTGTAAAGGAGACTCAGGTAATGGAATTATTCCGTTTTAGTTTTTGGCAGTTTAAGTTTGAGTATTAAATAATTCTACTTTTTCATTCTTTTTATTATCCTTTCAACTCAATGATCTCAATTTTGGAATATTTTTATTCAACAACCCTACCACATATTTTACAGAAGAACCAAAATATATTCATGCATATTCATTCTTTCGGTCGTTTCCCGAATTTATATTCTACACTACGACATATGAACATTTTAGCTACTTGCACTTTAGCACGACAAAAGGAAAAGTGAGACACCCTACACTGCACCCTATACAGCTAAACAAATAATTTACGCAAGTGTGGAGTTTGACTTTATTTAAGTATTCCAAAAATGAGTAAGTCTAGTTCAAAGTATCATCATCATAATCTTTGGTTTCTGTATATTTCACAAGAAAATCCCAGCAGTTTCATACCACCCATACCACACACACGACAAAATTTGGAAGGAAGGAAGGATGGGTAGAACAAATATTATGCATAATATTAATATCAGGGTACAAATTAATTACTTACGCTTTCTACAACAACTATAATATGTTCTCACACTGTTTATACCTATACATTTGCTTTTGTTTGAAAATAACTTTTTTTAGTGCGAGTCATCATGACTCTGGCGACGACTTTCAAACAAAAGTATTCCACTGGAAAGCTACATGATACTTCTCTTTCTAGAAATATATTTTTTTCTTAATGCACTTTACTTCATAATGGCATATCTGAACACGTTTGTTGTGCTTCATATTATATTACTGTATTAAAGAAGCGCATACTATTATCTTGGGATCATCCTGATTATCATCATGTTTCTGGAGATGAAGAAAATTTCTTATTCTGTGTAAGTACTCTACTAATACACACCAGACGATCTTCAAGCAGGGAGAAGACTAGGGAACAACAACTTTTTCAACAGTCGCTAGTCACCGAGTATTTAGACCCGGTGCATGCAACCGTGCATTGTGGAAGAAGAACAGTAATGGAATTTTATTCATATTCATAAAGCGGATTTGGAGAATTCTCTCTTTCTACAGCATTATGATTATTATTAAGTGTTTGTAGGCATATCTTGTAGTAAAGTATTGCAAGTAGAATTCAAACGAGATACCGTAAATAGGAAAACGGAGAAACTATACTTATTTCACTTTCATTTCTCAGAAAAATATAAACCGCTTCACTCGAGAAGCAAAGTGTATAACACTTTGTGAGGGAGGATTGAATTATTACGAATTCTCAATGGTTAGACCAACCTTAGTGGTACTGCATTAGGAATATTACTGGTTACTTTTAACTTTAACTAGTGAAATGCACAAAAGGACGTGGCAATAGCGTGATGACCTGAATCTTTGCGTTTATTGTTTGAATTCTGGCCAGAGGTTCTGTCTTGGTGGTGGTGGTAGTGTGAGCTTTATATACAAGTACATATTATGTATTTACCGTAAGATAGTACGTGCACTTTAAAGTGTATCAAACGCCCAAAAATATCATCCTTTACTCTCTAGCGACTGAAGTCATAAGTAGCATGAGTTGCTGGATTATGTGCCTTTTAAAAAATAACAAAACTGCTGCTATGTGTCTTTTGTCGCCATTCCATTCTTCTGTGTGCCTAACACATCTTCATATCATTATTATACAGAAAGGTCCAAAAAAAGAATAACTTTGAGTCCAAAGCCAAAAGAGTCATCATCATCAACATTGTCAAAAGTGGCTTGCTTCAAGTACGTGGTATCCTCATCCCACTTTTACTTCTTCTATTACCGGCAAAGTTAGCGTAGCTTTTCTTCATTTCACATCCTTAATGCATTTTTTTCTTCGTTTCTTCCCTTTTATTCTTTTTGAGCCGAAAAATGGAAACCCATCATCATAATGCCCATTCGTAAAACATGGAAATAATGCATATGTATAAACTAGTGCTAGGCTGAATAATATGAAATAAAATCTACATTAAGTTAACTTGCCTTAATGATATAGTCGTCGCTTCATCCTCCAAAGAGAAAAAGAATAACGTAGTTATCATTATTATTATTATTATTGTCGTTACTACTACTTTTACACGATTCAATGCTCTAACAAAGAAAATCCTCGGCTTAAAGGAAGTAGTGAAGAATAAGACGAAAGATGAAGAACACGAAATGTTTTTTATAGAAATCAAAAGGACAAAAATGAAAAAAGTGCTTTTTCACTATGCGCTGCCGTGCATTTTTCCTCTTCGTGGTTGTGCTTTTGCTGTGTATGTACATAGTAGTTATTATGATTTATTTATCAGTTTGAGAAAACGACCATGGTTGTAGTGCTGGTGGTCTTTTTTATTCAAAGTCATAATAAAAGGGAGTTGTAAATAGAAAGTATATTACGGGAAAATATATTTGTCGGTATAATAATGATCAAGACGTTGCTGAAATTTTTTGGTGGAAGAAAGGAACGAAAAGAGTTTTTTCGGTTTTTCATTTTTATTCTTTAGTCTACTTAAGGCAATTGTACACGTAAAAGACGCTTGTTGGCTGGTTGACAAACTCTTAGCCTTGAAGCCTTTTTGATATGTGACTTGTGATGCGAACTATTTTTCTGTTTAAAAGAGAAAAATACTTCAGATGTATGTTTTTTCCTGTGTATTTTTTCTGTTTAAAACGAGAATTTGGAAGACAGACACCGGCAAATAGGAAGAAAAGGCTCTATATTACAATAATAACTTTTGAAAAAGTCGTGACGGATAATGCAATAATATTATCACTGCATTTTCCACACGGACTACGGGCACTTGAGCATTATTTCATTTAGCTACTTTGAGGAGAAAAGGAGCAGTTTTTTTGTGACAAAAAGTGTGAAACTTTAGATAAAAAGCTTTTTTATAGAATGAATGACATTAGTTTATGATGTTGCATTTCACCCCTTTTGCAGTCGCATTGAAACAATACATTGCTCGTTACAATTTCTTTTTGTGCATATTTCTATGCATTTGAATGCATATTTTTCTACAGAATCTCGATGCACAGCAAGGACAACTGCAGTAGTGATAGCGTTTACCTTTACAGCTTCACATTCATTATCTCAGATTTCGTCATTAAACCATTTTCTAGATTAGATGCTGAACGAATGAATGAAGATGTTGTATTGTTATATGCGTTCGGTTCGGATGGATGGCTTCTTGTAAACAAGAACATTAACACTGATTCCAGGAATTTTCATTGAGTAGCTTGCTTTGCTTGCAACTGTAGCAATGTGAGGCAATATCTTTTATTTATTCACCCGTCTTAAGAACATTACATCAGAGATAAGCTTTTTGTTTGAGAGAAAGTTCCAAGTGCTATTCACTGCATGATACCCACACTCACACAAATAGGAAGACAGAGGTATAATGTGGTGTGGCGTGAGAGTAGTTTTTATTTTCTTGGACATCAAGTTGCACTTAGGTTGATGGGCTGAGTGTAATTTTGAGCAGAGAACAAAGACACCTGCCTCATGTTGTGCTGCTTTTCTCTAATGCATCTGCGATAACACTATATACCAGTATAGATATATACAGTCACTCTAATATAAATTGATACAAGTATGTATTATTTTGTCAGTATCGGTGTGAAATCTCTAGCAGAATACAATCAACTCCCACTTTCTCTCACCATTTCTGGTCCGTGGTCAGTAAACTAGATTCTCCCTTTTCTTCAACCTCACACACCGTCCTCCTCTTTTTCCCAATCTTCTCTCGAAGCTAAACCCAAATAACAAGATTCTCAACTTTGCTGCCGGCCTTATTCTCCTGCCCACCATCATCATATCACCACTTACCGCCATGCCATCATCACCCACTACCGTTATTACCGCCGCATGCATGCACAAAAACCAGCCTGTAGCCAACCTGAGAAAGCAGACGACATGCTGTTGAACTGAAACCTTGTTGAGTGTAGAGCAAACGGTAAAAGGAAAAGTGAGAGGAAAGTCCTGTTGAAATACTCCTTGGATTTTTAGCTTTGATGGACTTACTTTGAGAAAATGGTTATCTCTACTTACCTACAGCTACCTCAGTCGGAGAAGTATGAACTGGGGGTTTCCCCTTTATTTCATGAAAAAGCTTGAAAATCATGTTGGTTTTCACCCCGACTCCTTTCTTGTTTTTATTTCTTTTCACAAGAGAACTCGTATAAAACTTGGATTTCAGCTGGATTCGTGTGTGTGTGGTATTGAGAAACAATAAGATATAGACGGTGAGAAAGATGTAAGCAAGCATAGTGTGAAGAGGTGCTAAGCTTCGGAATTTTATATATGTACTAGCTGGTAATAGCACTTTCTGTTACTTAACGAAATGATATTACACCTTGAGGCTTTTGTCCTTCCAGGGAACAAAGGAAACTTCTCTCGGAGATTTTCTCCTTCATGTTTTTATTTCGTGTTGTGTCTTGCTGATACTGCTTTGTAGGTGTTCCATTGTTTGTGAAGTTTAAAACTCCACCGTAAAAGATTTTATAGTACTTAAATATACGTATGCTCCAAATTTCTCTGGAAATATACGGCACAAAAAAACATGTCCATCAGGAAATTATATAAAGCCATTATTATCAACACCTTTTTCATTTTGCTTTTTTGTGTCCCTTCTTAGCTTCCCCGATACAAGGCGCTTCGCTTGCTCCTTCCGCTTTTCACTTTCTTCTTACTCCTGTTGAGTGTGTGCTTCCTTCCTCCTTAGAACGAGTAAATTTAGATTGTAACATATACTAGTTGGATTGTGTAAGAAAAATATAAGTAATATGAGGTAGAAACCATTGGAAAGTTCTAAAGCAGTATGGCAAGGGGGACCTGGAGAAAGTGAGGGAAAATCCTTTTATTTTGGAAACCGTTACTCTTTTGTTTGGAGCACACTATGAAGGTGTACAATAGCTGGGATTGTGTTTAGCTTGATTTTGATTTGATGCACTGTATGCTCCTCTTGTATCAACTCAAGAGGTTCTTCAAACATTCACTCGTGTTAGCTTGAGCTCTATTCACTTTTCCGTTGAAAATGCTCCCAAAAAAGTTCTCTAAGCTTTTACATCTCAGTTTCTATTGTCGAATGTGTTGGTGCCAGTGATGGTAACAACACCTAGCGTAGTTTCTCTTAGAAAAGAAATAGGATAAAGGAAGAGAAGGGGAAAAGTTTACCTTGCACACTAGAATACATGGCAAGCAATGAATAAGCCTTGCAACTTTTGATAAAAGAATTGTCTGAATAAGAGAGAATAGTTCTTCTAAATAGATATATGTTTAAGAGAGGGAGGGGGAATTGAAAAGAGTAAGAATGTTTTAATCGAAACTTCATTCTGGCTCTCCAGGTAGTCTCTCTCTATTAATATTTTTGGTAATAATGGGGCAATAACAATCTAAAGATTGTGTGGAAAGGTGCCTAAAAGTAAAATATAAAATTGACACATAAAAACCTCATAATAGCAACAAGAAAATTACTCACACATTTTCTCCCGTCTCATTTATGCATACATTATGTGAGCAAATCCTTTAACAAAGAAAACTTAATGGAATTTCCTTTCTCTACTCTGGGCCGATGTATTTGCCAAGATTTTTAACAGCTACAGGCAAAAGTATTTTGTTGAAAGAAAGTTGAGCTGTTTTGGTTGAGGTGAAACATAATACTAAAGTAAATCTGTGTCATTCTTCTCATCGTATAGAGTGTTGGCAAACAATGACTTTCTTATTTAATTTATAGCAATAACACTTTTCACACGCAAACAGAACCTGTGGTAAAATGAATTCTGTTTTTGTACCTTGTGTTCACGGTTATTCTATTGCGTAGTATCCCCCAGTGCTGGAAAGGTAACACTTTTTCAGGGTGAAAGGGGCTTAAGAAAAGTTTTGTTTGAGCAAACCCAAACCACACAAAACACACTTTCTCGTGAAACGTCATCATTATCATCATCTCCATCCCCGTAACTGCTACCTCAACAAAAACACACTTTTCTACACGCTCATACTATAATAAAACTGTTTCTTTTATATTTGAATGGTTGCACAGGAAAAACTCGGGATATTACTATTTGCTTTCCACTTCTTCCATAAAATAAGGTACTCCTCGTCACCATACATATAGCTATAAAGAGAGTGTACTTAAATAAACACGTAATATACGTTAGGTGTGATGTTTACATGACTATAACGGCTGCGGTGGTGCTGAGTGGGTGACGTGACAAATAATACAAATGTAAACAGTAACTCCACAGGAGTCTCTTAAAAGTATCTCCTTGATGGAGGCCGTGATGATGATGGAGATGATTGTGGAAAAGCTTTTTCTTCATTTGCTTTTACCGGCAGTTTTGTAGCACTACACCGAGTCTTACTTTCTGGTTTTCTATAAACGTACATCCTTTCCATCTCTCCTTTCATTTCCTTTGATGGCAGCTCAGATAGGAGTGTGTACTACAAGTGTGTGGAAAAAAAGAAAAGGAAATGCTTTTACCTTTTCTTTTGGTATCATCTTTTTTTGTTCTACTTCCTTTCCACAATGCTCTCATGTACGTCTATCGTAATGATACCTTTTCCTTCGCAGCAGTCAGGCTTCATACAGAAAGTCGAGTCAAACCTGAGAGAAAGTAAAGAAGGCGAAAAAATCTCTATTTATTGTCGGCTTTTCTTCTTTCTTTGAAGAGAAAGATGAAAAGGAAAAGAATTCTGAGGAAAATATAGGAGGAGGGAAACGGATACATGTTTACCTTTCTCTCTTTCTGCCTCCTCACGTAGTTTTTTATTTATATCATCCGTCTCCTTTTGTTACTGTTTGTGTTGTTATTATTTTATTGTTATTACTGTTTTTTCTTGACGCAATACCTACTCTGCGTGAAGCTATCATAGTAATCATCGTCTTACCGTGCGTAAAGTTGACTGTGGAATATTATGGTATGGGTATGATATTATTTTCGTGCTCCCTTTTTTGTATTCATGAGCTGAATAACAATATGGGGCTATTTGTTATGAGCACCTTTATATGTTATGGCTCACAAAAAATAAAATAAAAAGGCGAAGAATAGGAAAATGATTGTGTGAACGATGCAATGATGAGCGCGGTCGTTTCAATAAATGTGAAAAACACAGACATGCTTTCTACTTTTTTTATAAGGCTTTATTTAAGTGACAAAGGAGTTTTGTATATTATTACGATTATGATGATGATGGGATGAGAACATAAAATTTTTTGAAAAGAAGCAGTGGAATATGTTAAAGTTACTTTTTTTATCTGAGAAATGCATATACGTATAGGTATGTCAACTGTATATTAAGCTATAAGAGAATACATATAAGACGCAAAATGTGACTTTATATTATTACCTGATCTGGAAATTGCTACTTGAGAAAATTTTATGGGATCATAATATCTAGTCAAGCAAAAGTCTTTTTTCTTTTCTTTCCTTTTTATACAATTTGCCTGCCGTGTCTCTCAAGCTGGATGCGATGCAGGTTCCCTCCTCACTATAAAAGTTGAGTTGGAAATGAGAAGAGAGATGTAGCTATTTCGTCGAAGTGCAATGCACAGGGCAAAAGGTTCTTTTTATGAGGGTGACAGTTACCGCGTGAAAAATTGTTTTCAACTCATCCTTTCACCTTTACACATAAAATCCTAAGAAGCAATCTAAAAATTCATTGCTTCCATAATAAAAGTTAGTATTGTGTGTATAAGCCATAGCCTTGTTGGTAGAAAGCATGTAGCTGAATACACATGTGAACAAAATAAAATGGGCTATTACAGTTTATGTGCTACTGTATGTTTAATGCTACAACTTTATAAACGACAATACAGTGAACATTTTTGTTTCCTCGAGTTGAAGAGAAGAGGAAGAAATATTGTTATTATGACTTCCATATGTCTGCACTCTGCACCTTCTTGACTTTTTTTTTATTTTATTCGAATTTTACCGTTTTGTACGTGGGCTCCGTAGGCATTCAAAAACTTTCAATCATACATGGTTAAGAAGTATTTTGTATGAAAGGTAAAAGAGTTTTTAACATAAAAATTCAAAGTATTCCATGTGTTTGGTTATGTGACCCGTTTTGAACCTAACCATGTGCAGAAGCATCAAGAACAAATGACTCATTCATTAACAATGTTAGCCAACACTGCTGGTGTATTTTCCACTACTCTAAAATGTTTTAAGCTTAGCAACTTTATCTCATTTTCATGTCTATTGAAACAATGGAAAGTAGATAAAGACGTATGTATACCTATGCATGTACCTATATACATTTACACGAAACTCAAAAATTACCAATCCAGGTCGCAGCCAGTTTACCTTTTTTTAAACAAAGGTCCCATTCATTTTGCTTCCATTCCAGCCTATAAAACATTATTATTATTATTGTGTGAGTTTTGACGAATAAAGATTTATTCCTGAGAGGTGAAGGTGACTCATTCATACCTTGCTGTTGAGCATAAATCCAAACATTGACAAACTTACCTATACACGTAGATAAAGTATAGCAGTTCTAAAGTTTAAACTCTTATCTCACCTAAACACTCGTTTTTCAAATGTGACAACAAACGAGTCCACTGTTTTCTAATTGTAGAGCCATTGGAATGAACGTTTTATAAACCACATGCATAGGTATGTATGTACCTATGATATAATGCCTTCTCTTCTCACGATTGACAATGTGCATAATGATAGTAATAAAACAAATGCTTAAATATAAATGACAGAAACAACGGCATAAATTTTCCACCTTAAAAACTTGAATGATGGGAGAACCATGGAAGGAAGCAAAGGATTTGATTGCAAAAAAGGATATCAAAATGTTAAATGCGCTAATGTGGAATTAATGTGGAACAGTTATAAAAGCTTGAATTCTAGCTTATGACCTGAGAAACTCATTAATGCTCGATTTGTTAGTTGCAGATGAATGCAGAACGCATGCAACATCTACTCAATAAAAGCAGAAGTTTTCGTTGTAACCCAACCTATATCTCAAAAATAAAGTACACATGAGAAGGATACGATGTTATATCTATTTTACTTCTCATGTTTATGGTGAGCTGTAGTCAGTAAAACGAAAATGATAAATAACATCACACGAAACAACAGTGCAAAGAGCTGAGAAGCAATTCAAATACATACCTCGGGAAAATATTCATCTCACGAATCCCGCAACCTTCATGGCCCTCTTTTTCTCTGTCAGAGTAAAATTAAATTTCTTCATTAGCTCAGACAATGGTGGGCATTGTTTAAACAGGCTTTGAGAACAACCAGCTATTTATCAGTTGACGTCGCCGTCGTCGTCTTAACAGAATAATAACAATAAATAAAGAAAAGGTAGAGCAACACTCGAGTGTATAGGGGTATTGCAAGGTATAAGGCAATAACAACGAATTTTGCTTCCTTTTATTATTTGATGGCCATATTTATTTGTTTCCCTCTGTGTTTGTGTTGAAGAGAATTAAAGATAACACACTTAGTATATCCTACCCACTCTTTTTGAAACCAAAGTAGGTCTGCTTATGAAGGACATTTATATACATGCAAGGCAGATAGGTAGTATGTTATTACGATTTTCTCCAATTCTTTGTTCTACACGCTGATGCATTCTAACATAGAAAACTTCGCTTTCGAATCTTTGTTCAGCAGATTTCAAAAATTTCTTATAAGAAACAAAGAAACTTTAGATGGGTTAACTTTAGATCATATATCGTTTGAAATGAAATCATGGAGTCTAAGGTATGGTCGCAAGTAAATGCATAGCAAGTATCGTCTTGGTCCAGGTCTTCTCTGTTGTGCCGATGGCTAGATTGGAAGAAAAGGTATGGCATCTTTTTGTCATATGGGTATAGTACATACTTATATCATAGCATAGTTGTAAACTGCTGGTCCCTTTCCGGATTGTTTCTTGCTTGAGATAAGTGATACCGTTGTATTTTGCCTTTTTCTGGAGCAGCAAGGAAAATTTAGTAGACCTTTGAGAATAAACGAGTTAGTCATCTCGCTCTACTGCTGCTGCTTGCTCTTTGGCTCCTGGAAGGTAGATTTTGTTTTTGGGCAATATTAAAGTACCTTTCCTTGTTTGTCATCTGAAATGCTTTATGTGTACCTTGAGTATTAGAGTGAATGCAACTGTTGGTATAAACCAAAAGGTATGGCTCAGAATAAGAGAAGATTATCAGAGGAAAATATCAATAGTCCATCGAGAGTGGAATATGAGGTTATGATGGTAGTATCGATATCTCTTCTCGGGATAGGAAAGAGAAGATGCAGTGATCTTTGTATGCCTTACGATTAGTTGTGCCTCCTCATATACCCATCAGAACCGTATATTATTTGTTTCATGTGAAATTTCCATGCCCAACCTATAAGATACCTTCAAGGATAAATACATATAAGTATAATGAACATAAAAATATATCTTTTTACGTGAGACCATAAAATAAAAGGCTGTATAATATAACTTATCAGAATTTTTGTGCGTTATATGAATACAGCTTGTCTAGATGTTTGTTTAACTTTAATATTTTTACCGTATAGGTAACATGTAGAAAACTGAGCTTGTCTTCACTGAGATTGTTGATTAGATTAAAACATGATGTCTATTTACTTGTATGCTTCTCTCCAAACTATAAGATTAGCTTTAATATGAAAATTGGACGTGTATATTGTGTATTGTATGTTGTTTATCTAGCACAACAAGTTTAATGTTGTGACAGCATCAAAGTTTCGGATCGTGAGTTTTTCTTGCTCACAAATATTACTATGACCTATTTTATTCTTGGTATCGGTAAATCTTTTCAAAGTACCTCAAAACCTTCTTGTAATTCTTGAGAGAGTCAGTTGGAAAAGAAGTCATGTACCATGAAGAGCACTGAAAAATATTTTGTATGATAAGCATCATCTTCTCACCTTTACCAAGTGCTACCATTATATCTAAGGTGTAGAAGTGTTGAATGTGAACATAGTACTGGTTACTGCTATTGGATCATTGAAGGAGCGAATGAAACAGGTGGATGTATGAACAGTAGCCAGGTGTGTTGATGTGAAGGTGAGCTCACAACAGGAACGAAAAAAGATCCAATGCCAGGTTAGCCCACGCCTACCTGTCAGGTTGTAAACCTGTGAAATCCAATCCAGTCAGACCAGGTGGTGTAGGCGCACGCAGCGGTGAGCAGATCATTAGTGGATAAAAGAGGAAAGATAAGTTGGAACTGAAAGCGTTGTGCAGAGAAGCAAAGAAATGCTTCCTTTCAGTGTGAAGTTGTGAGTGTGTAGGTGAGATATTTAGAAACCCACCTGTTGTTCATCACAAATAAATACGTGAGGAGATTTTCCATACAAGCCAGGAATGAACTATGCCTATCTTTCCAAACAAAAATACATCTACTGTCGAAATTATTGTTACGCATAGGTTTACAATGCTACCATTTATTTTACAAAAATGATTGCTTAATTTTCTGGATGCAAGATGCCCGCAACATTGAAAAGCGCGTGCAAGTGAAATCGTTTCGTAGTAAACAAGAAATTGCAAGTTTTTAATCCTCATGTATCATTTAAAAATGAGAATCCGCAAAAGTAAGCTATGAAATTTCAAGTATGCTTTCTCTGCTTTTGTAAACTAATTTAAAAATTACATTTTTTATTTCCTACCATAGAAAAATTATTTTATTATTAGCAGTCACGTAAATTGTGATATGCATATTAATGATTCATAGTTTATGAAAACCTTTACTAAATCTGAATTAAAGTCTAATGGTTGAAAAATTTGTTCCACAAAAGTGTTCCGCCAACAGGGTACCGTTATTGTCTCTCCTACATGTGCTCCTCCGATCTCCCGTTGTTGTTTCCTCTCAAAATCAACTACAGTTTTGTCAGGATATTGGCGAAACACATGTGTGTCTTTTAGTCTTCTGTAGCATCTTTCATATTATCGTCATTTTTTTTCTTTTTCGTCCAAGAAAAAATGCTGAATGTGTGCAATACGTGTTTGTATGATACTTCAAAAAAGTTGCCACCATTGTACTGATGCTTTATTAAAGATAAGAATGATATTTTTTGATGCAAGTTCATGAAAGGCAAGGAACTCATCTACTACAAGGAGTGTGTACCCAAGAAAGTATCTTTTTTATTATATTATTATTATGGTACACGGGGACACAGGCAAACAGATGGAATACGTTCATAACTTGTTATGTGTAAAATGAAAATTGGATTTTTCTTCCTGCATGGCACGGGGTGCCATCCTCCAAATTTTTTCTCCTTTATTGGTTTGATAGCAGTTGATATGTACTCTCATTTCTTTTTAAAAAAAATACAAACACAACAACTTTAAAACACGCTGCGTACATCGTATAAAAAAGTTTTCTCCTCCTGTAAGTGGCTGTACATGCATATAAACCAAATATAAGACAGCTAAAAGCAGTAAAAATGGCGTCAACTATATTTATTTCAAAGTATGAAATGGGTTAAATGAGAGCATAAAAATGCAATGGTAGGAGACACTCATATCTTTCATCTGTCCTTTTTTGCTGGAAGTGCGCCTCTGTCTCTCTGAGTTTTGCTTAACTCCCGTCCATTTCTGATTTAAAAAGACGCAGGGAAATAAACATTTTTTCTCTTCATTTTTACATTACACCGGGACAAGGAATGTATTTACCACCAAAAACACACACAAAACACACTTTACTTTTCCCTGTTTTGTATGTATGTATTATTATTGCTGCTAGTATCATTCCTCTCTGTTGGTGTTGTGGGATAGTGGTGGTGGTGGCCAAAGAAAATGGAAGGAAGGAGAGACCAGGACAGACCACAAAAAATACTGTTTTTGTTGGTACGTCTTCTTTTTTCTGTTTTTAAGGCTGATGGAATAACATGGAATTGCTTAGGATGTGGGATGATGATGTCTCCGTTTTTTCCTCTTTTTGTAAACGTGTTCAGTTACACATATGTAAGATTTTAAGATTGCACTCAGAGATTTCAGTTTACTGTTGAACTCACTTTGGATTACATCTTTTGCGTTATGGTGTATTATTCCGTGTATATGTATGTATATACATGGTCACATTCAAGCCAAGCAACATCAGCAACTTTTTTCTCTTTTCTTTTAAAACAGAAAGAAATGTGCTTTCTGTACAAATAAGTAGAAAGCATAAACGAAAGTAAGAGGGAGAATCAAAGAACATGAGAAATGCATATATAAATGTGGAGAGAAAAGAGTAGAAATGTTTTAACTGGTACAACAAACACAAGTGGAAGGAAACGAAACGAATGGTTGTGATGTGATATGATGATAGCGCGGATATGTAATAAATGTAGTTGGTTAGGTTAATGGAGAAAAGCTTCCAGGAGAAGTTGAGAGAGAAAACGCTAAAAAAATATGAATGCTATATAGATGTTTGTTATTAGAGGTTATGTATAGGAGTGAATGGAATATATATTTGTTCAACTTTCGGCACCTCTCACTTTAGCTGAGTGACTTTTTTTTTTACAAAAGAGAAGAAAGACAGCAGAGGTTTGTTTTTACCATTCCGGACAGAAGGCTAAAAGGTTACTCTTTTTTTTTTCTTCCGGGAAGTATATTGTCGGAACCTGCTTGAGTTGAGTGGATAGCCAACACACCCCGTAATATCTGAAGAGATGGGATCATTTCTGAGTGTACGTGACCAAGTAGCTTTAGATGTGTTTTAAGATTTCGATATGAAACCTCTTCAGGATATGGCGATGATCGGAATACTTGCCCTCCTGACGAGTGCCGTCATGATAGCTATATCATATTATTATCCCTAACAATATTTTCCAAATTTCACCGTTTGTGTAGTTGAAGATGATGATGCGAGTAGGTAATCGTAAAAGCTTAATATTAGGTAATGGTATCATCTTCATAATAATCCCTATACACACTAGATTTCCTTTTATTTGTACGACATGAAATGGCCCATCGAACTGATATTGGGGTGAGAAATTTTTACGATTACTATCATCACAACCACCTGATCTACAAAGAAGCCTTACCATGCTGTAAGCCTTCTTTCCCCCTGTTGTCATTTACCATACATTTTTTTTTGTTTTTGATACTTCAAGTTTCACAAAAGTCTTCTTCACCACCAAGCAATCATTCATTTAACTCTGTTCAGAATCGTTCATCCAAATAGCACAAATAAATGATGCGATTCTATTGTATCATGCTAATCAGTAACAAATAAAAATCACTCAAGCAAGCACGAATTTCAGTATTCAATGTAAACAAAGTAATGAAAAAAACAAAGAGTTAGCACAACTTCTGTGTACAAATAGTATCCATCAGTTTTTCTTCTTGTTGTTGTGTGTGAGGATGATGAATTGAAATTAACAAAAGAGCAGTGAATGGTATGTTTGTAATATAAACGTATTAAAAAGAGAAAACTTGAAAGGCACAGGAAAAACGAAAAAAAGAATTTCAGATGACTGTCACATCTCTTGAATGACTAAAGGAAACAGCTTTTCTCACACACACACAGTTTCAAAACAGGCTCTTTTTTACAACCACCAACCATGCCACCATCATTGAATTACTAACAAGATACAAAAATATATTATTACGAAGAAAACTATTAGACGAGAGACGAGAAAAAAACAATGATTTTTCCCTTTACGTTTTTTTATTATGAGAACAAAGGTTTTCAGACACGAGAAATTACAACGTTCTTTTCTTTCTTGTTCTTCTGATCCTCCTTCATCTTTTTTAAAGAATAAAGAGAGAGGGTATTTCACACTAGGTTCCCTGTCAGCATTCAAGTTACAATAAATTACAATGTATTTTAACGTAAAAAAGAACTGTGAAAAAGGCTACTTATAAAACACTGTATATGTATATCAAGTGCAAATACCAGCACAAGTATCATCATGAAATTTTCGTTAGAACCCCAACTGATGTTGCTGTCGTTCTTCATTCATCCTACAAGTTCCTGTCTTATTTTTCTAGCTGATGATGATGAAGACGATCATCACCATCATCGTGATGCGATGAAGAAGGCGATGAAGGGTGTAAAAAACAATTTTTTTCTCTGTGCTTCTCATTTTCTTTGGTCGGATATCCTTAAAATTTTTACTGTTACGCTTTCACTCACTCACGGCTGAGTAGTAACTTGGAAAGAAGCAAGAAAACGTCAAACGTATTAAAACTTTTCTCCTTGTAGAAATGAAAATAAGTACGATATGTACATAGATTTTACATGCCAGACATGCATGCTCACTTACGTTTTTTACTTTCTCCTTCACTCGGTTATTTTCACTATCAAAAATCAAATCGCTGATAAAAGCACTCTTTTGGTGTATGCTACTTGATGCTCAATATCCAGCTAAGCAAAAGTACAGACGTAAATGAAGAAAAATAGGAAATTTCATTCTTTACGTTTTTCTTTGGCTTACTGGACATTTTTGACTTGCTCCCACTTGCCACATACACACACTAAAATTAAACGAAAAAAGTACATTCTTGCCCTGTTTATTGCTTTCAAAAAGAGAGTAAAGCTTCTTTGAATTTTGTTGTGTGCTATGATTCGAATAAAAACCGTATATGCACATGCAAATGAAATTGTTCGTTGAACATGTAATTTGAATACGTTTCTATCCTACATGCAAGTGAAACGTTAGTACAAGCCATGACGCTCTCCATCATCATTTGTTATTTTGGGTGACCTACGCACACGAGCAGAAGAATGTTTAAAATGTACTCTTTTTAAGCTACGTATATAAGAAAGCTGGCTAGGTTATTATACGAAAATCCATTTGACTGTCCATCAAACAAGTGATTTCGTCTTCACTCACTTGAAATATCTTTGACGTTTCCTTTTCCTCCACGTACATAGTGCTTCCGGATTTACAATTAGATATTTTTTGCGCTTAGGATGTTTTAGCTACACATGATTCGTTTTCTCATTTCTTATCATCATTCTTTCATCCTTTTTTATTTATTCTTGTCAGCACACTTTTTATAGTCAGTAAAATGTGAGCGTGACCGGTTTTCCACTTAAATGCAAATTAAAAAAGGGAAAAAGTCTAATAATTTGACAAATCGATGTTAACATCAATTCCAGGAACTATACACTAGCGCTCCTTATTACTTTTTAATAAAAAAAAATCTTTTATTAGCATTTGTATAGAATACTTTCATTCGAAAATCTTGGAAACGAATAGGTAGCATGGAATTTGTGATGCATGCATTACCCGTTCTTACCGATTCCCCAATATTATTTTTATTACTTTCTCAAGCATCACATAATCATCATCATGATGCATATTATATTATTATTATGGGAAGCTGAAGAGACAGAAAAAATGGGAGCATGTATAAAGAGACGTGAGCACACCGTTGTTGTGTTCTTTTGTTTGTTTTGCTTTATTGTTACAAATCTCAGTTCACCACTTTCTTGTGTACACAAATGCACAAAGCACACAACTCATCACAAGGGAAATGCTCAATGTTTCCGTTCTACTTGGTTAGATCATAAATAACATTGTATCCAATGAATTTTTATTATCATAGTGATGAACAGGCATGAACGGAAAGTTTTCTAGTGTGGAGGTATTCCTGAATTCCAACCAAGACCTTTTTCTTTCTTCCCTTCGCTTCGTTTCCTTTCACGTACGGATCATTTTTACATAATATATCAGTATATTATAAACATACGTACCTTTCTCCCTTCTTTTTCCTTCGCAATAATCATAATCATATCATCAAGTTGATGATCATAAGGGAATACCTTAAGATATTCACTCACCACTACAACCAGTAACACAAAAATCTGTACAAAATCTCTACTGTTTGGATCCATATAATATATTTGTATACATTGCCTTCTTCTCAACCAGATTTTGCTTAGTGTCTATATTATGTTTAGTACATGCCTGGAATGCTTTAAAATTCATAATAAAAAGAATAAATTCAATCTTGAGTGCACACGGCGGAAGTATATCGTAACATGTATCAACAGAATGCAGAGCAAGGAAGCAGAAACGTGAAAGTGAAAAGAGAAAAGAATACCAACAAAATATGCATATGAAAATGTATTTCTTTTTGGTTAAGATTCGATATAGGTAACGTGTAGGTATATACGTGGCATGTATTTCATTTCCCTTTCTCCATTTTACGTGGCTTCGCTTATGTAGGTGGGCTCACTTTTCGTGTTTTCCCCGTATGGGTTTTAGGTAACGTATTCATCATCAGAATCAGCAGCGGCGGCAGGAACTCAGCTATAATGTTAGGAGAAAAAAGAAAGTAGGTAACGATGAACAGACATGGGGTAGAATACTGTTCCGTTGGTGGATTCAGCACACACCCACTACACACATGCTTCAGTACATTCACTAACGCTCAGACTACTTCATAAAATACAAGAGCACATCACATCTTTCAGAATTATTTGCTCAGGGATGAAGGTAGTTCTCAGACCTTTTTTTCTGTGGAAACTTGATGCCATTGCTATTGCTAGTGTACACGAATTTGATATGAAAAGAAGAGAGGATGTGATCACAATCATAGTCATGATGAAATTCAAGATTTTTTCCGGGACGGCATTATTATTATGATCATATGAAATTCACGGTGTGTATCTGCCAGTCTGCATGTGAATGGGGTGGAAAGGAGAAGGAGTTAGTTGATGATATAAGGTATCCATATCATAATATTCTATATACTTCTTCGCGTCATCATCAGCACAGTTTGCCTTTTCAGCAATAACAGATTTTTGCAGTGTAAATTTTTTTTATAGTTGAGTAAAATAAACTGATGTACCATTCACAGACACACACACCGGAGAAGAAAAGCTTTTGTATTATTATGATCATGATGATCATCAGGCGTGCCGTGCAAACGTGTCAAAGTTAGCCGCGTAGTATTTTCCCTATTCTTGCTGGCTCATTTTTTCACGGGTGATAATGTATGCGGAAGATACTGTGAAAGGAAGAGTGTCATAAATTTGTTGAGCTTCTTCCCAAAACGCCTTATACTCCACTCCTGGAATATTTTAGGAATGTGTTACATACTTTGTAGGAAGTGCACACACGCATCAAATAGGAAGGAAGATATCATTATGTAAGATATACTTTGGATAGAAAAAAAAGTAATAATGGTAATAATAGATGCGGTGTAATGCTAATATATACACACAATGGAAAAAATCCACTTCTTTTCTTTACTTACTTAAGCCATCTTCATTCACTCTCCCAAGCAAAGCAAGTGTTTTTCACGTTGAATCGATGTATAAAAATTATGTACATATTTATTAGTCATGGGTTGGATAAAGAATGGGATGCGGAGAGAACCTGATTATGATGATACATAGGTAATAGAATTGTACATGAGTATACTTTGTTACTTAACATTACAATTTGCTTTTTCTCATTTCGTTAGAAAAAAACGAAGGAGGACACACACCCGACAGCTTTACTTTTCCACTAATATTTTTTCACAACATGTAAAGAAACTAGATTCCCTGAAAAAATGTATTTTTTTCTTTAGCTGTTGTAGCAATGAAGGTATAAATTCCGAGACAGGAGCGAGAGAGAGAAAGACACGCAGTTACAAGAAAATAGCACGGGCACCGGGCAGGCCGTATATTCTACTTAATGCTCTGAATGTATTTATGTATTATCTTGTTAATACATTTTACGAATTTCCGAAAGAAATTCTGAGATATGAATGCAATGACTGAAACGAATGACAGAAAAAAGAGAAGAAAAAATATATACAATGAGGAGGAAAGGAAGGAGAAAATAAGACAAACGATATTGTATCCCACACGTACTTTATTTTTTTATTTCTTTCTTGTCGTTTTTTACCGTTTTATCCTGTTGAAATTCATTTGAATGGCGGTGCTGGTTGGTAGTGGCGGTGGTGGTGCATGCAATAATAATAATAGTATAATTCTTAAAGTGGGCTGAGAAGCAGTTCCCCGTACAACAAACGACTTCTCTTCCGTACGTACACGTCTTTATATTTAAATACATTACTGCACATTTTAGTATTTCAGGAGAATGAAAAAATAAGGAGGAAAAAAACTGGATCCCGTGTATAAATTCCTTTTCTAGCTTCCTCAATCAAGTTAAAATATATTATTACAATTGTTGAAGACGTGTAATGCCTTCGTCGAAAGAGCGAGACAATATCCTCCATTGCCATATAATGCCACTTTTACAGTGGGAGAGAGAGAGCTAGGCAGCTCATAATAAGGTATAATGCAATGAATTCAATGAAAGAAAAGTAATAATGGGATGAGTAAAGATAACGGACAATTGTAGTAGTGGTATCCATTCCATTCATATAATGTGTGTAGACCTGGATCAAGTGAAAGTGCATTATTATTTTTTGGGGAAGAGAGGAAGAAAGAAAAAGGCTTTTATTTCAATTCATTGTACCATGTTTATTATGAAAACTATATAACATTATTATGTATATTATGTCCTGGCATCAAGGCACGGTAAAAACCCTTCTTCTCCTTTCCCAAGGCATTTTTACAGTAAAGAAGTGTGTGTCGTAGAGAGAAAAAAGTGGTTGTAGTAACAGCAATAATAAAAATAGGGTGGATTTTTTGCCCTCTCACATGGAGAAGGAGGAGAAGAGAGAAAAAACTGACAAAAATGGACCGTGTGTATAAGTAAGGGAGAAAGCTGGCTAACTAACTATTACTTTTGCTACAGCCATAATAGGGGCATTGCATTACTACTACTTACTTTACTCCCGTCTACGGAGAGAGAGAGACAGAGAACAACCAGCTATTTCACAAATGAACATCACATCCCATCACAAAGCTGTATAGCTGTGACATTCTTCTGTGTGTGTATGCTATGTTGTTACTTGTGTAACTACGCTTTCTTTCATAGGACTCAATAAATTACTTTCTAAATGTAATCTGTATTATTACCACCAGCACCACCACCACTAACATTACTATTACATTTAACGTTTTCCCTGGTCTGAGAAGGATGGGAAAGGAGTATTCTGTTGGGTACCAGTATAGCATACTGGTTTGGTTTTCTGGCTGCACACACAAAAAAGACAATCACATCATCATAATACATACCATATTATGTATATCATTGCGTAAAATTATGTGAATACCTACGCATTAGACTGGTATTTCCGTGTACTTAATAGTTTAAGTATATGTAGGTTTAATGCTTCCACACAACTATGTATGCACACATTCAATTCATTCATTCCCTCATTTCCTATTGCATTTACGAATTCTCGTTCACATGCCATAGTAGAAGAAAAGGAGAAGAAAAAATCCCAGTTTTTCTTCCAAAAGTAATAATAACGGTAGAGACATTCTTATATATTGTTTGAAAAAAGTCTCTCAGAGAAGTAGTAAAGCTTTCCAATGATCTAGTCAGTAAGCCTATGATGATGCTGATGTTATGGTCATAATATTGTGTCCCTTCATGTCTACGTAGCATTGTACATTTTTATTTCATACAAGGGAAAAACTGCAGCAAAATGAATTCTTCACAAGGAAGTGGAGGATGACACTATATAACTGTGCTGAGATAGTATCTACTTTTTCAAGAAATAAGAAGAAAAGAACAAAAACAAGAAATTGAGCTTGTAAGTGCTTATGAAAATTGCCTTGATATTCGAAAGCTTGCCGTACAATAGAGAAAAATAGTGAGATGAGAGTATTATAATATAATAATATTATAGCATTCGGAGTGAGCAGACTAGGATGGCATTCGTTTCCTCACTTGAAAAATACACACGAAAAAGACTCAAATCATTATCTCCTTTCTTTTGTCTTCTTCCATGTCTGCCTGCCTTAACTGAGGCATTAAATGTCGAAAAATTTTGCCCGCATCACTGTTGTATTTGTATATAATATATCTAGTGACTACTGACGTATACACTGCTTACAACCCGACAATAGAAGAAAATAGGCTAAGGGCAGCGGTAATAAAGTAGCAAGAACCAGGCATAAAATTCCCGCGGAGATAGATGTATGCGTAAACTGATATATGTAGACTTGTCATGCAAACGACACAAGGAAGTTTTTCCTCTTTACAAAAAAAAATCATCATGAAGTTGTTGCATGCGATCGTAATCAACAGCAGTTGAGAAATAAGTGAGAAAAAATTTGTCTGAGTGTACATAATAATACTTTATGCTGGCAAAGCAAGTGATGGTGATGATACAGTTGGTACACAAGTGTAATAAGGTATGCATATTTTTGTACTTGTGCAAGCCTATCACTTTCCCCTTTTTTGTTTTGTTTACATCGTTTGGATGAGAAAACTGCAGGAAAAAAACAGAAGAAAGTTTAGTGCTCCCTTCCTGTTGCTATTCTTATTTTCATAATATTATGATGAGAGCATAAACGGATAACACGTTTGCGTCATGTTTTTTTTCCTTGCGAGTTACTCTGTGAAATGTTTACCCATATGTATGAAAATATTATTATTATATTAGATTTCATGAGTTGATAAGTGGAAAGAAATCGAGGGTGAAAAGTAGTGACAAGACAAGCCAGGAAAGTAAAAGCAAGGCATGTGTGTCTAATAAGAAGAAAGTGCGAATACGAGTTTAGTTGAGTGGCTGCGATGCAATCGCATGGATATAGGATGGGGAAGGGTGAAAATTGTATTAGCTCCTTTTTACACGTATGCATGTGTATTTACAATAAAAAAATGAAAATAAATTATTGTTATATTCATATAAATACACGGTCATAGAAAATGTAAGAGTCAAATGGGAAGATATTCTTTGCATTTTTGGGACTCATATGAATAAGTGGATAACGATTGCTCCTTGATGTCACCGTAATGTAATAAACGTATAGATAGAAACTTTTTCTTCCTTATTTTGTTATTTTCAAATAATGTAAACATCTGGTAGTTTATCAAATTGCAAACATATGTATCAAATATTACGTTTATTTTCTTCTTCTACAGAAGCAAGGTTCTCCATACGCCTATTTACTTATTGTTTTGCGATGTGATGGTTTCATGCTTTCATTGTGCATTGCACTTGATTATATGCTTGGAAGTTTGGTGACTGTTTTATTTGTTTAGGTTTATTGAAAAAACGGTGGGAGTAGCAATCTAATGATATCGGCACATTTTACCCTGCAAATTCAATCTGTGTTTCAGTTTTTCATTTGCCCGTAATTCACATTTCATTTATTAGAAACAGAAGAAATCAAACGAATGTTGTATTAAATGGGATGGCAAACGGTGTAACAGACAGTTTTAGTCTTATTGTTGGTCCATCATATTTTCTCTAGGATAGATCTTCAATGTCCTTTGCTTTTTCGTCATTGGTTTGATGATGATCTGTTGTAGATGTCGTGTATCACCAGTGCAATCCTAGTAATCAAAATTCATTCAGATGAAATAGATACGTTTTGACTTGCCTAATGAAAAAATACATTTGGACAAAGAAGCAGAAATGAAAGCGAAAATGTGAAACTTGCTTTTTTCTACAAAATGAGATGGGTAATACAACAAGAAGTCAGCACAGAGAATCACATGTGGTGACAGCAGAGCGACTTATTATTGCTCGGGAGAGTTGACTCGTACACTTTTCCTGACACAGCAGAAACAGATCAAGAGGCAGTAAATAAATGGAAGAGACGTAACATTTATTGTCAGAGTACCATTTTGTATTGCATGTTTTTTTCGTTCTGTTGAAGATGATTATTTCGTTACATTTCTCATCGGAATGGGCAGACGTGAGTATAAAAAAGGTCACACATTATGAGTACCCTGTCTTTCCATCATCATCGTCGTCATTCCATACGGTCATCGGTGATACGATGATGACGGATTCTGGGAGGAAGGAAAAATCCATCCAATATAGTACCGTGAGAGGTGATGGTAGGTGGTCTGTAGGATTTTATCATTATGACCATAGGAGAAAAAGAGAAACACACACGCTCCATTTTTTGATCAGTCCACTCCACTTTTGGGAATTATTTCCTCTCTTTCCTGCAAACTGTGAGCTCACACATCCAGACGTAATTTGTCACTTTTACTCTTTGCCAGATGATCCATCTTTTCCACTTAAGTAATGCAATCACCGGGGATGATCATCTCTTGAGGTGGTCATCTCACTTTCTCCTAGCGTCTGCTGTCGTGTCCATCAAATTATTGGAATAGTGGGCATCTGGACAAAATGTTGCTCTTAACTGTATTATATATCTATACAATAATATGTGTGCGAGCATACTTACCATCACCGTTAACCGTCACTACTAAACTAACGACGTGTGTTCCTCTACAAAAAAAGATTATCCTTTTCCAGTTTACTTTTTCCATCTGGGGAACCAACAAAAAACATGATGAGATGAGATGAAATTATGATGACCTTGTTTTTCCTGGAGAATTGCTATACTCTCCTGATGCTACACAACCTCAAATGAAATTGTCATTAGAATTGAGTCTCGCGATAGTAAGCTCATGTGTATTTTTTATTTTTGTGATTATAGAACTGGAGGAGGCGTCTGAAGAATTGGTGATTGACGAAGAGGCCAACTCGTCAGGAGCCGGTCAGTCCTCCACTAATACAAATACTACAACCACAGCCACCAGTGTGTCTTCAGAGGATCCAGTGTCAGCGTCATCAAAACCCGCGAGTAGAAGTAGTAGCACCAGCAGTTCCACC
>JAQIXX010000100.1:0-97309 GCA_034700605.1 Willowsia nigromaculata | reverse complement strand
ATGAGGAATGTTGGAACCAGCGAGAGTTCGGAAGGAGCAGGACCACAGCAACATGATACTGACATCAACGAAGCCGTAAAACCAGTCCCGCCTCCTGTAGCAACTGCAACTGTTATCCGGGCGCCACCTGAAGAATACATGTTTGGAAATGAAAGCTTCACTGTTCATCCTCCGGTTTCTGCAGTTCCCATCTATCCGGGTACCCACCATGGTTATCTGCAACAACAACACTTCCAAATGATTTCTCATGGACATGGCTGTCATGTTATGGGGACTCCTGGAATGGGGCATCCTAATAGTTCAAATATGTATGCACGGAGGGAGGATCTTGTGTATCCCGTCTCTTTCGAAAGAATTCCAAATAGAAATTGGCCCAGGCCCACAGGTCAGCTTACAGAGAGAGGTAAAGATGATAGCATACTGGTTTGTAAACTTTATTATTCAATTATTAGTGAAAGTTGCACAAAGGGGTGACCTGAGAAATTCAGATAAATTAAAATATGCCTATCCCTGTTTTTTCCTTTTGTCCATTTCTACATGTAATTGTAGGACAATCGGTTGATATGCTTCCAGATTATAAAAAGTCTGCTTGCGATCGCGAAAGGACACGAATGAGAGACATGAACCGGGCGTTTGACATGCTGAGGCAACGACTCCCCTACACCAAGCCACCAGGAAAGAAACTGTCGAAAATTGAATCTCTACGTTGGGCTATTAAGTATATTAAATATTTGCAGAATGTTTTGGACCATCCAGTCAGCCAACCACCAGGATGTTCCAGTGGTACAGTGGGATCTGCAAACACACATTTTTCATCAATCATGTATGATCCCCACATGCAGCACCCGTCAAACATGGCACATCAAACGGTTTTCGGTCCTGTGCAGACTCTTCAGCCTCCCGGGCCACATTACAGTCAATCCCCATATCAAGGATACCTCTGTTCAGATCAACCATCGTCATTAACAGCACTATGTAGTGTAGATCCAACCCTCGGAGCTGGAGTTAGTTTGGGACCAGAGACTACTCCACCTTCAGGGGGAGACTATGTCAATTTACAGTCTTCATCAGACTACTCGCTCCAAACGTTGTCATCGGTGCCTTCGAGTGAGCACACTCCTTCAAGTCATCAAGAGAACTTTTACCAGTCCACGCACTAGTCAACTGCTGCAATAAATAACCTTTTACTCCTATACTGTAATGAAAATATTTGTATAATGAGCATAATATACAGATGCGGATGTACCAAATTGATAAAGTTTTGAAATAATTAATTGGTTGATTGTCTTTGTTTGGAGGCAACTCCTACTCGTACTTTTTATTTAAAATCTATCTAGGTATAAAATGTATAGTTGCAATAATTGTCTACTAGTCTTTAATTGTTTACTATGTCTATATAAATATTATAACTCGAGGAATATATCTGAAACGGGCAGGCATTATGTAACTAATATTATTTGTTTTCAAAGCCATTATGAGAATACAACTTAGGTTATCTTTAGTAAAGTGGCACTTTTTAGAAAATTTTTCAATATTTTAAATTCAATTTTTTAGTCGTAATTTATGTTTTGAAAAATATGGAAGGTTATGGAAAATATTTTTTACCCATGGACATGAAGTATATTATACACACTTGTTACACAAATATCCATTCCATGCATTATTGTGTTTTCAATGTCTTTTGCATTGTTGCAGTCAACATTGAGCAGCCAAACGAATTGTGTAACTTGTTTGAGAAAAGGAGAAAAGGAAGGAAAATGCGAATTAGTGTAGCGAGGAGAGAGATGCCTAAACTTTGTCCTTTGTTCTTCCGTTCCAGTGCAGTGTATTTTACCTTGCCTAATTTGCTGGTGGGTTTTGTTGTTTATGCTTCAGGTGCTATGGCAATGGAATATTATGTATCGATTAGTTTTAGTTACGTACGTAGTCCAAATATTTATTTGTGTGTAGCCGATATCATAAACTTGCAAAATTCCAATTTTCAACCAAAAAGTTGGAAAATATTGTAACACTGTTGGTCCTAATTTTCGTTTTCTTCATTTTTACTATTTTCAATAAAACAGTTCATAATTGTATTCATGTGAAATGGAGTTTAGTTGTTCACTGTGGATTGTTTTAAGCATGCATAATTTTGTTTGCAACTCATGACATTGCAAGTTGGAAAAGTTTTATAGAAAACTCTGTACTAGCAGAAAACAGAATGCAGGTTTCATTTTAAATCGTGCTTTATCAAGTTTAACTTTCAACTTGAGCTTATTGTTTTTACATATTACTATATAGTCCTGTTTTCATTACGTAAATTATTGCTCAGTATAATGGCACTTAAGAAAAAGAAAGATACTGCAAATACACCTGACGACATTGCTGCCACCACAGGGTAAGAAGAATGCGTTTTAAAATAGCCATTAACGTCTTTTTGGGTTTTAATTTTTCGACGAAATACGATTTAATGAAAATATTTTACACGCTTACTTTCATACCAATAAATTGAGACAATACATTTTCCATGAAATTGGTTTCATGAGCATACAACTTAACTAATAGATTATTTTATAACATACTGTCTAATTTGGTTGGAGTTATATTCAGGTAATAATAATAAATGATGCCTCCTTCCTTTTCTAGAACTCAAAATCTGTGGGACGCTGCGTCCGAAATAAGCAATGATGGAAACCAAAAGGTCAACCGAAAAGTCTTGAGAGCTGAAGATGTCACCACAATTTTTGTTTTAGGAAGCAAATCTGGGGTAAGCAAAGTACAAAGTTTTAAATTATAAGAAATATAGTAAATGCGGAATAGATAGGAAAAATTCATACTTAAAAACTTGAGTAGAATTTGAAAATTTTATCTACAATTTGTATTGATATTCGTATTGTTTAAGATCGTCGTGTGAATATTCAATCCATTATTGTCAGTAATAATATTTTAATCGTATAAAATGCAGTATTAACTGGATAAACAGCATAGCGTCCACGATTATTTTTAAATGCTGATGTGCATACCTTGATTTGGTTGGTCTTGGTCATTTCGTTTCTCATACTTTTTGTGTCTCAATAGTCTCAAATAACCACAACTTTGATATATTGGTAGGTATATAGCGTTGTTAGTTTTAGTACGTTGTTACATGGTTTAGCCTGTTAATATGACAAAAATTCACGAATTTTCCTTTCAAACAGTGAAGATAATTGCAAGTGATTAAGTTCGGGTGATCGAATGATCAAGTTCAGTAAATTCCTGTTGGCAATGACATTGAGCTTCAGCAAGAAGCTGTAAGTATAGACTTGATAATTGAAATACTATATTGTCATCATATAATGGGTTTCAAGTAGTAGTTTATTCCGACGCAATAATATGCTGTGCATCAAATTTTAGTATCAATCGAATTGAAGTAATTATCGCATCATTCTTTGATGATTTATATCGTAAAGTGTTATGAAATTTTTGCCTGACAATTTGGTGGCAAGTTGTCTGCCATTTTCTATTATCAGGTGAAAAAGTTATCATGATGACAAGTTGTGTATAATGTAGTGATGTCATTATGTCAATTTATAAGGCTGTTAGCCTTTTATGTAATTATAATAGTCTTTGTGTAAACAGATAAAACTGATTTATGTCGTCAATTATTTCGGCACAGGGAAAGAGTACATTGATTGGAAGACTTCTTGAAAAGAATGAGACGCCGAAACCAACACTGGCCCTTGACTTCACGTTCGCAAGGAGAACAACACCAGACCTGGTAATGTTGATGAATGTCTAATTTTATTGTTTCGTTGTTGCAAGCAAAATAATTACTTAAAGTTCATGATAAACTGCCTACCATGCTAATTGCTACGCTAAAGTTTTGGTTTAAATGGATAGTGAGAAACTGGCGAAAAACATTCTTTTGATGAAAGATTCGATATGCTCAGGCACGATTAAAAAATTTTGGTTAAAATGTTCAGTATAGACTATAGTTTCATTTTTCTTGATTTTTACGTTTAGACGAAAGAAATATGCCATATTTGGGAGCTTGGAGGAGACGCAATCACATTTTCGCAATTGATAGATACGCCAATCAAAACGAATCATGCTCTTGATAAACTGGCCATCTTCCTTGTTCTGGATTTATCGGTGCCTGAAAAAATTTGGGCTACTCTAGACACTGTCGTAAATACTGCAAAAAAGTAAGGGTTTAAAAATCCCAATCGCTTGATTTGGAATGCTACAAATGCACATTGCATACTCGACGTTTCTTTATGTTTATGAACCTAATAATATCAAATATCTCTTACCGTTATTACTAGAGCCCTTACTCGAGCTCTTGCTGATAATCTAAGAAGTAAGGAGTCTCAAGATGTGACTAGAAAACTTGATGAGAACATTAAAGAAAGACTGGGCGATGACTGCCAGGTAATTAACTTAAAACATGTTTTCCTAAAATGGTAACATGAGGCAAAATTGTTGCTGATTCATTGACCAATAATGTTTATTACAATTTTACAGGACAAAAACCAAATTGAGCCCTTTCCATTACCGCTAGTACTGATATGCACAAAGTACGATATATTCCAGGTATTCAAATGCAGTATTTTCCATTTACTAATTGAACTGATTTTTGTTTGCCAAAAAATTCACCTCTGTTATTGCAGTGCTAGTGCTAGTAGTGCATATTGCAAATGCAACTTCACAAGCGTGACATTTGTTGCATTCCTTCATTTATGAAATCCATTCACGCTGCATCAATCAACATCGTTGCTAAATAATGCTAATTGTCAAATTGTGAAATCAAAAAGACTTTCTCTATCCCCTTTAATTTAATTGGTTTTTTAATGCAAAATGAACATTTAGGTACGGTTTGTTTGCTAATATAAACAAATTAGTAGCTTGGTGTTGAATTGATTGCATTATTATTTCTAATTTGTTGAAAATAAAAAAGCGTTTAGACGTCCGGTTGCGCGTCAAAACTGTTCACTCGCTTTGCACTCAGAAGTCAAACAGAACCTTTTTAGCTTGACACATGCTTCACACGTTTAAAAAGCTATTGTGTGTAGTAGCAGTTGTTTAGGGCATCAGTAAAATGATTACAATGTGCTGGCATGAATGACATCATCAGAAAAAAATCATCCTTCGCGTAACCTTGTGTGCTGTGTTGTGATAATAATGAAAAATGAAATCTTCTAAAAGATGAGGATCACGAAAGGAAATTGGAACCGACTACTATGAACTTGCATGTGGGGTGCTCATGTTTGTGTGGCTTCGTCGTGGGTCCTCCTCGCCTATTATCATGTTAACAAAAAACCAAGCACGAACATTAACATTTTGTGATTTTCCATTCCAGAGCAGAGATACTAGAGCTATTACTTAACTCAAAAAGCTACAGGCAGTTTTTAATTTGAGATGGTGATGAGACGATGATGAACATCTGACATTCTTTCATGAATATTTTGTGGCTAACTTCTCAAATTCACGAAACAATTATTAAAGCGTGATTCTTTAAAAGCTTTTGTCTTAACACAACATTGAATAAAAGTTATTGATAATGTGATAATATGAATATGAAAAATATATATTGGTTCACCGGAAGCGGATTTTGAATAGACAAAAAATGGCATGTTTACTATAATAAGTGGTTTTGTTTTTGCTACTTAGAATTTTGAACCGGAGAAACGAAAGCTGATATGTCGCCTTCTTCGGCTTGCCTCACATCGACTAGGAGCGAGTCTGAATTTTTACTCGGTGCATGAAGTAGCACATAATCGAAGAATGCGTGAACTATTTTCACACTATGCATTTAAAACGCCATTCCCGTAAGTAAGATGTGATTGATGCCATTTTCTGTTAAGTGATATGGTATGCAATATGCAATGAACATGAAAGGCTTTGATTTTGTTTGATGCTGTTGTTTTGTGTTTTGAAGGAAGGGAATTGTGCAAGATTATAACAAAGCTTTGATGATTCCTCATGGAGGTGACTCGTATGATCAAATCTGGCCAGGAACGTCATCGAACCAGTTTTCTATGGATTTTTTCAAGCATCTCTTTGAAACTCAAATCGGGAAGTATAATGAGAAACTCTCCGTGCCGGATGATCCTGCGGAGGATGCAAATTTCCGTGAATCTGATGTGGACTCTCGACGGAGCTTAATACTTGAAGATATTGCTCTCACAGAGAAAGTTCGGCAGGAGTTTTCGAAAGCTGAAAATATTATTCTTTGATGAGGAAGTGTATATTCTGCTGAAATAGTTTAAAGCACACATTTACCTTGATTATGCATGAGTTTGTGTGTTGGTTGAAAATTTATTTGGGTTTTATGCTTTGTAACGTTACTGGAATACATTATTCAACTTAAAAGAACTGTATTAAACATATTTAATTCAGAGATATCTAGGACGTTACTAAAAGGAATTTATTTTTCAAAATTCGAAGCCTAGTATCCGCAAAATGTATCAAACACAAAGGCACAAAAAGCTGGATTGAAGGTGATTTATTGCCTCTTTTGAATCTCGTCACACAGCATTCGACACGGAAGTTGTGAAAAGAAAAGTCTTGCATCTTGTTTACGGTGAAACGAATGACTGTTTTGTTCACATGCTCCATGTCGTCAGTTGTCGCCTGGCACAGTACATGAGGCCAGCGTCAACCTCCATTCACCATAAAGCCTTATCACCATTTTTCAGTATTATCTACTACACTCTGTTCTGTTGATGCTCTTGACCTGATTCAAAAATCTGCGCGTAAAAACCTGCAACTTTTAGAGTGAAAATAATATTTCGTTTTACTTCATCGTTCACTTCATCATATTTTTGTTCGCAAAATTTTAGAAATTCTATATTTTACATGCATGATACTTCCAATGAATGTTTGATTGAATGGGGTGTTCTGAATTTTTGAATCCAATATCTGAATCACAAAATGAACCATTTATTTTTGACCCCGACAAGCTGCCAACAAACAAGCCCTGATTGTAGTTTAGCCAGAGATTTAATGATTAATCTCGTGAGGGTTCAAACACAGTTTATTTGCTCTGTTTTGGGAGAATGTCATTACTCGACACGCTTGAATTCATTGAAAAAGTAAAGAGTGTATTCTTTGAACATCGTGAAAACAAAATTGAGATTTTTGCTGTCTGCATATTTTTTGTCAGCCAACACCTAGATGTCTGATTTTCGAGCAAAACGAGTTGTATATGCTGGCTTATTTGTCATGATTATCGAATAGTTTTTATTTGTCACTTCATCAAGACGAAGTGATTTACATCATCTAAATTTATTTCGATCAATCGCCTATAGTCGTCACTTGTAAGGATTCTGACGAAAATTGGCTGTCGTACTCCATGTTTTACGTCGTCAATTCATTGGGTCATTTTTGGTCGTGGATTCATTTTATTTGGTCAAAAATCCAACTTTTTTTGCAAAATTTTCAAAAACAGTGTTGGTGTAAATTGCTAAAATGTGCAAATATTGAATGAATGAACAAATATCTCAAAAGCTACATGCCTTCTTGTGTGGGTTCTAAGGATAACAAAGTTCCGTATTTATAAACCATTATCTCATTACTGAACTTTAAAATGCAACGCAACAGTTTGTCGAGTCTATATATATTCCACACGAGTGAGTCACACATCAAGAGAGGTTTGAGATTGAGATACACCTGCAAGATGCAAATTGAAGTTTTATTATAAGCGATAGTTTCAACTTGCGTCAATGTTCTTGAATGTCGATGTCCCACACAATGCAGATATGAACACGCTTCAACAAATCTTCTTCTGGAAAATCATGATATGCTTAAAAATAATAATATCTTTCATTGAACAAATTGTATTGCTTATTTGTAAATACTGAAATTCGGTTTATTTTTTAAACGATTCACATTGCAATATATTCCATCACAAAATTACAATCAATCACAATAATTTTACCTTACACACTAGAATGATAATCGAATGATTCCTTGAAAAATTGTGTCACGCCCAGTACAACGTTATTGTGACTGTGACAAAAGCTTTTTTATCGTTAAAAATTCAACGTAGTATTAACAAAACCTATAAGCCAAAACCAGAAACGAACGACTTAAAGAGCTAGGCAAATATTTTTTTCAACTTAATATATTTCATTTTTTATTAAAGTTTTTTATGCATTTCACGACACGTCAAAGTCGACACATTACTACGCGTTAATAATGTGTCTACAATATATAGTCCTTGTGTTGCTGAATATTGTGAAAGTATGAAAAATACATAATATATACAGTAAAATAATATTTAAAAACAAGATATTATGAATAATACGATAGACAAAAAATTAATAATACGATACAATATAACTCAACAAGATATCAAAAATGTTACAAAAAGCTGCAATGGGTTAGATGACGCGTGCGTAATGTACGCATTAAATGTATATTTGTTTGTATGGTTCCTTCCTGTTTCCAATTTAACATGATTTTGAGAAAAATCAACTAAATCAGTGAACTATAATTTAGCCACACGTCAAACATACAAAATGTGTACTTACTGCTTGTGATTATTTTGACCAGTAGTTTCACACACTCGAACTGACATTTTTGCAGTGACTTAAAATTCAACTTTATGTAATACCGCATTCATAAAAATAGTCTTATATATAGCATGTAAATTATATTTTAGTAAGATTCTTTTGGGACTTAACTTATAATCTCTTATTAGTGGTAGCGACCAAGTGTAAATCATAAATATTACAGAAAAGACCACACAAACATTTTTTTAATTCATTGGTAGTAACCGGAATATTTGATGGTTTCTGATAAACTGGCAATAATTCGACTTCAAAATTTAGGTATATGTATTTGGCATTTCAGGTAATTTAATTCATCTGATTCACGTAATTATTCCTTCAATTGAATTCCTCTATCTGCACTATCTATTTACGACTTGATTTGTTGGTTCCCACTTTACTTTGTATAAATATTATTGGCTACATGTATGATTGCTTTTACTAAATAGAATATTGATGCAATGCTTTGTGTGTGATCCAGTCCAAAGTGAGAGCTTGTGAAATGAATGCGTTAGAACTTTTGTCGCACGTTACTTATTACGTAGATAGCGAGTTACGAAAAAACGTGACGCAAGGACACTACTACTGAAAAGCGAAATTCAATGTTTTTTGCGTATATAGCTAGCGAGCCTCTTTTCATACACACCTTATCTGATATAGGTATACCATGAGTAATAATAAGACCTACACGGAAGTTTATGCTAGGATTATATTGAGAGAAAGATGTGCATCAATCTCAGAAAATAGCTCATACTGGTATTCAAACGGCTATAATGGTTAATTTGATTGTAAGTTTTGTTAGCCTTGCTTGCACTTCTTTACGCACATCGATCTACCTTATGATTCCGTACAATAACAGTATAATATCTTTAACAGGTATCGATAATAAATAACTTGAAAAAAATTAAGCATTTAAAAGACATAAAACATCGCCTGCTTCCTTTCACAACACACAAATGACAATAATAATGAGATGTAAAAAGACTGATTACTCACGTCGTAGAGATATTAAAAGTGATGAAGATGAGTAAGCAGCTCACAGTTTACACGTACACATTAGTACAGTAATAACTGAAAGGTACATATTATTATTACTACTACGTTCTTATCTTATGCTTCTAAAAGTTTAAATAAAATAGTAGCGATGCACATGTGATGATGCAAAAAATGCAATGCAGTCAGTGCAACAACTGTGCATCAGTGTATTATCATATATGAATATATTATTATAGTAGATATTATAATTAATGCATCTCCTCGTCACGTTGTCAGGTTTATTCTTCTTCTTCAACGCTGGGAAGGGAGCACTGTCGAGGAATCTTCCTAGATCCCAGATATGATGGGGATAGAGGCTCGAACGCGGTCAACCAACGAGGAAGGTTTGATTCATCTTGGCAGACAAAAATGAGGGCAGCGGAAGATGTGTCACATTTCTGCAATAAACAATGAAAACAATATTTACTTGCGGTTACCTCTTTTGTGGCAATGGAATTTTGATTTTATGGAAAAGTCACTATGTGGGGGTTAGTTTAATGAGAACTCTTGTTTTTATTCAATTAAAACATTATATTTGTTTAGTGGTCTTGCGCAAAGAAAACATGATGCCAAGTATCTTAATTAATGCACATAATTGCACAATCACGTAATTACATATTTATGTCGCAAAGTGCTACATTGCTACCACTTGCACCGCAAACACATTTTTATTCTGGAAAACGCTTTCTGTATACACATGCATTTGAGCAAAAATTAAAATGCCAAATTAAGCTGTAAGACACAATCTGTTTGTTTTGAGCTGTAGCCTACGTCGTACTAAAAATTAATAGGTTATCTTTATGGTAAACAAGAAGTCACCTATCTTATCTCTTTCTCTGTAGAAGCTGTTTAATGTTTTAATTTTGATGGCATTTTGGAAGCAGATATGGTCAAAGCAATTGATGTTTGCTTCAAAGGAAAAACATCTCTTTGTTCTCATAATGAATTTTAACCTCAGAAGTAAATATGTCGTCGCGGGGGTCATAGACTGCCTGCACAAACGATCGTAATCGTTTCTTCAGGATTTCTGCTGTTGACAGTTAATTAAATTGAGCTTATTGGACCCTGCCTAGCAGTAACGGAAGTAAATAGAAATGATGAGATCATTGTCAAGTCGATATATTACAACGCAAACGCATTTGAAATCTATTGATTTTTGACTCAGAAAATCCCTCAAACCAATGGAACGCGATTTATGACATTTGCGACAGACAGTTTTCTTGTCTCATTATGAATGAATCATTCATTCCACGTTTTGATTTAATTCTGCATGATGTCACTGCAGTACTGATCGTCACCTAAAAAGGTGAGAGACCGTACACAAGGTTTGAGTCTTTGAGTAAATATATAATGATATCAGTGTAATTGCCTAATAACATATTTAACATCTAGAATCTAAATGCTCGCATCCAGACTACACTCACTGATAATCTTTTTTGCACTTTTGCAGAATACCATGTTCACGAAGTGATGATAATTTCTGAACCACGAGCGGACAAATGTGGAGTGAAGATATGCATACAATTACACATATGAACGAATGAAATTTGCACTTTGTTCCTTCACCATTATTATCCACTAAAGCAACACCATCATCGCCAAGCGAAAACAAGTGTATTATGTCAGCATGAAAACACTCTTAAACGGGAAATATGATATCAGACCACTGCAGTGAAATAGGATAAAAATGTAGAATAGAATTTGGAAGGTTATTGTGCAAGATATACAACATAGACTTTACGTTATAAAAGTGAAATATCAAATTGAGTTCGTTTTTTAATTTCCGGACGGAACTTTCATCAGAGCAATTTTGTAAACTACAGGGTGCTTTTCATAGAAATTGTGAAAATTACTACTGTATTGGGCAACTGATTTTTCATTTAGAGATATTTTTGGCTTAATATAGATCGAGTTAGTTCAATATTGCTTTGGGGCGATTAAGATATCGTGGCGTGAGGCAACGAGGAAAGTTGATTTAAAAAATGCTTCCCTGTTTACGGGATTATTCTAGTTTACGCTTTAAATCCTGATTATTTAAGAATTAGTTTGATAATGGCATCCGGACAAACAGGCATAACTGTGTCAATGCTAGTAAGCGATAATATACTTACACCCTTCTCAAGGCAAAACAGCACAATAATGGTTGGTAGGGACCGATTTAACAACGAATATTGTCTAAAATTTTGGTCTTATTGCACTTCCATTTTTTTTACTACATGGCTTATTTACAAGAGAAATGGCCTTTACTCAATGTCATTCTTTATGGTTGATCATACAATTTCAGTTAAAATATCTCCTTTCGTTTACAATACTTTCCCATTCCAACATATTACTCTGCGAGGTTTGCCTTTGTTACTTCACACAAGTAAAACGAACGATTTAATGGTCATTCTAGATGTGAGCATTGTAAAACAAGTCAAGTGATGTCGCGGAAGCCCAAAACTATCATGCTGTTACTGCTACCATTACGCAAGCGATGTTGTTCCATTAGACCATATAAAGAAGCATTAATGGTCATTGAATACGACTAAGAATATCATCGTATCATATGAAAACAGTTGAGCAAATAAGATAAATTTTCCCCAGCTCATGTTTAAACAGAAAGAACGAACAAAAAGGGAGCATGCATTACTGAATATTGAGCTTGAGCTCCTACATTTTCGTTCTTCATCTTCTGATTCATGGAACAACAAATAACAAAACGTTGGTATACATGAAAACAGCGTTATCAGCATGGTCCAGCCAGGTTCAGCAGACCAGGAAAAACATTTTATTACCGTCTCTTGGGATTACTACATGATGATATATAAAAGAAAAATGTTACGCGTTAGTACAAAAATGACGACTCCGTGGGGTTAGCTTTTCCATTTTTACTGCTGCCCAGATTTCAATAATACAGACTTTTCGTTTCTCTATTCAGTTGACGACTTGCTGCGATTAATTTGATGTCATTATAAATGGAAATGGTTTTTGTTTGGATGTTCAATATTTTTATCAAATCAATCAGGCATTCCCCTTCTAACAGTCTCTAGTCACAAGTACCACTTCTACTCTGGTGGCTAAGATTGATTAATGATGAAAGCCATTAATATGATGACCACGCCAAGGTTATGAAAAGAGCTATAACCAGGTTTTAAATAGTCATAAAAACGTTGTCAACATGTATGTAGGTACATGAAATGCTTCTTTATAGCAGTTTCTTCTAGACTTTACCTGAAACTCAAACCCATTCAAGAATACTTTGTCTTGCAATATGTACGAGATACAAGGCTAATGAAATATATGATCGTCCAAACTTCATCACATCAATCTTTCCGTCATGGTAAATGTATAAAAATACGATTGGGCGTTGTTACAGCTTCCTCAGTTAAAAAACAAGATACCAAAAGATTGGTGGTAATGCTTACATTAAAACTGACAGAAATGCCAAAAAATACGTAAATAGCTGTCACTGGTATAAAAACAACCAATATATCGTTGACTTCTTGTGGGGTTTAAACGAATAATGTATGAGTAATGAGTATTGCCTATTATGCACATTTTACACTAAATATTACATGCACAATTTTTGTTATAATACATGTTTTTCAACAAAAAATATCTTGTTTTACTTGGCTACTGTTTGATTGTCTCGTACTCAGATACATGTGCCACTTGGACCACTTTAAGTGTTCAATACGGTGCAAGTATCAAGTATTTAATAGTAATCTTTCATCAAATCACCTCTTATAGTAGTGTAGTTATTATAAGCAGGTACATTTTTTGTCAAATTTCATGCGCAAAACGTGCAGACACAAATGTGGAATCATTGCATGATCATTGTGTGCAATCATGATAACTAAGTTGACCAAACAAACACTTTTTTTCAAAATACAGATTGGGAGGTACACAAGTGTCCACAATATAAATTTGACGTGTAACCACAAAAATGCATAAATATAATTGCTTGTTTTTAAAAGTACCTACATGATGTTTGTAAGTTTCCGCTATTTATGAGTTAAAATTCTCTGTCATATTCCCAAATAAACAGAATGGCAATTTTGCTACAATTCCTCTTAAAAAACATCGAGCGCCCTACCCAAATTCTTTTAAAGAGACAAATAACCCAAACTGTAAATTCTTTAATGGTGACATAAAGTAAATACTCAAAATATTAAATGGATATAGGCATTCATTCATTGTTCTGATTTTTACGGAGTTCTGCCACAAATTTAATTTGGGTAACCCAATACTAAAATTTTGTTTTTCACGAAATTGGCATAACGTCATTTTCGTTTCGTCCATTCGCCCATTAGTGAGCACATATCCATAACCAAACCATTGCAAATACAAGTACCTATCTGTAATGCAACATTTTTCTATTGTTATAACTTATTAAGAACTCAAATGAATTACTTAAAAAAATGATTTCCTTTACATCAAAAAGGCAATAAAAATCATAATGGATGTGTGCACATGGGCTGTACCTATGAATATTCATTCCTTTTAATAAGATAATAACAATTTTGAAAACGTTCATCATCAGTGCATTGGTCATATCAGAAACATTGTTTCGTCATATTTGTAATCTAATATAAAAAAGTCTTTCATTTTGTGCACTGAATCCCTACACAATAATAATAATGATCATGTTAGTCCTGTCTGGGTACGTTAAAGAAAATGGCAAACGCAGAGGTCATTGAAACAATGTATTTTTATGTGGCCATTTCGTGTGTTATTACAAAAGATTGAGTTGTCCGTAGTAGTAGATGCAACCAGTCATAGACGATAGAGCACAAGATGTCAAACAGAGCTATATACCTATTGAGTGTCTTGATTTTCTTTGCCTATAATAATTTGACAGCAGACAAGACAGATAGATGATCATGCGTAATATGTCTTGGAAGAAAGTTATTATGAGTCTGTAAAGATTACTATTGAATGACTGTTGACTGCACTTCATCTATAGGTTTATCATCATTACATGTGACAAGCCAGCTAGATCAATATCTGAAAGGTGGCTGCTTTGTGCACGTCTCGTTTTGTAGTCAGTCATTTCATAAAAAGTTAGGCATCAATAGAAAACAATTTCGCATTAACGTCAGCCTTATCTACATACGGAAGTGGACAAAATGTTTATTGTGAGGAGTAAGATGATGCGGAGAACATACGTGTGCGTCTTGACATCAGACTTTTAATCAGAATAAAATAAGAATGGATATGATGCTGCTGCGCAAGATAGGTACGACAATGGGTTAATTGGGAGTTCTTCTTGGGTGTATGAAAAAGAAATGGAGCAAATCGCCGCCCATTAATATCGTTATTGCATGTAATATGATATCTCATATTTTTACCTTTGGTCTGAGAGTGAATCCCTTGATTCCAGATCCTAGTGTGGTTTCCTCGCAAGTTACACCACGGATGTTGATGCATCCTACCGGCTTGGAAGCAATCATTTTCCTCCTGGAAATTAATAATTAAAAGATTGACATCATTTAATAATGATAGCGAGATTGTTTGCATGATGATAAATGTTTAAGTTAATGAACAGCGAGGGATATACGTGCGTGCATTAATTGTAAGCTCAATAAGTTGTCTTCCTCCCATTTAGTGTCAACGTCAGTAAACGATAACACATGTCATAATAAAAAACATGCAATAAAAAGCTTTGCATTAAATGTATCACTAATTGTAACTCAGCAGTAAAATATTACAAACTAATATGCTGCTATCAAAGGTGAAGGTAGCAGCAGTAAAATTGTCTAGCCCAAATGATTGTGATGAATAACTGACAGAAGTGGAGAATAGAGATCAATATAACAAAATCCCCACATGTGTCAGAAAAAAATGTTGGATATAATTGTCCTCATATCAATATTGCAAAGAGCTTCATGATACAATAGTCAGTGAACAACATAAATTTGTTGCACCTTAGATCGTAAAGTATACGTGAAAATCCAATTAGTCTTTAAAAAGGGTTGATAGAAGGAGACAGAAATTACCGACAGGTACCCAGTCACTGGGACTCCCAGTATGTTGTTGCAAATATGTTTAGTGCAGCGCAACCGTCTTCATATTCGTCCGCTTGCCTCGCATTATATAGAATCTATATCTAGTCCATTTTAATTAATTCAGACTCCCCGATGATTAACTAAATAGATCAGTCTTGCATAGACATAATACGCAACCATGTAATATAAAATGTATATCATATCTGTCACTGAACAGTAGCGTTGAATATGACAAATTGGAGTAATCTTTGAACTGATTTGAGAGAAGGACTTCTGAAAATTTCATTTGCTTCATTGTGCTTTTAAAGTTTGATGCTTCAATTTTGTATGAATTTGAAAACATGATTCACTGTCATTCATAGTATGAACTTCATACACAAAGAATCTTGCAAAAAAATTAATTCTATAGGGTCGCTCCTTTTAGCGTTCGACCGGGAGAAGTACTTTTGAATTTTAAATGAGATTTTAGTAGAAAAATTATTAAAATCCCATGTCAAATTATTTTTAATGGTCATATAATCTTGGATACCCCCATAAAAATTAATAAGGTAACTGCTGTATCTGTACCAAAAATAAATTTACATACCATGAATAACATATTATTGGTGACGAATAACACAAAATACCCAACTAAATGTGAGGTGGGCCTTATATAGTTGCATATATTCACAGCTACAGCACAGGTTAAAAGTTCCGTCTTATTCTCTGCTTCTCTGGATTCCATTAATAATCTGTCTACATGATGGAATCGCCGAAATCTTTTTAAGTTATGAGAATTACAGTTTGAATGAAATATGAAGATTGGTACACATGAAACATGAAGTCATTATCGAATTTTGTACATTGATCGTGTTTGATTTTATGACGGACCCAATATAAGTTAAGAAATGGTACAGTGTATCGTTTGTAATATAAATTGCTATATATCCTGCACTCATAGTCAGTAAAGTAGTTAATCACTTGTAAGAATATGAATGGAATTACAAGATCCAAGCCTGCTCTCATCGCATGCACTTGAACTGAATGGATCCCTAAAAGCTTGTTTAATTAAAAAAGCATAAAGATGCGTTTAGCTATTCAAAGAATGCCTGCGCTATTAGTGGAATGGGTCCAAATAAATGCAGTTACAGTAGTAGGTTCATTGTATCATTTGTTACTAATAGTGCACATCATTTGTAATTTTAGGCTAAGTACTCCATTACTGCATGCACATAAAAACTGTAAACCCAATCCGTGAGTTTTGTCGAGACATTCCTCTGTTGAATAGAAATGATTTTACGAATAAAAGCATTTTAATCGCTAGTCTACAAAACAACCAAGAGTTTAATGTTCTTAGCATTTGTATTTTAACATAATTTGCAAATCTAAAAATAAATTCGTGTGTTATGAAGGGGAAAATTGGTCATATAAAAGTCACTGCCACTTTTCAAATGTCATTGTCACAATTAAAATACTATATAATTTTATGCTGTTCTCATCGTTTATATCAGCGTAATCGTAACAGCAGCCCAATGTTTGATTAAATTACGCCTCTATTGTATGAAAAAACTTGTGAATAATCTTAAATTTTATTATTGATACTTACCCAAATGCAAAACTTATGCTATTACAATCAAGATATGAGCTAGTAATCATCATCGTAGACGTAAGGACACAAACATAACACAGCTCTTAAGTTACAGCGCAATAGTAGATATAATATTGACAGTAACCTTTCATTGTGAATTCATTGTTAAAGCTCTTTGACATGATAAGCAAAAAAAAGTGTAGAAAAATAATACATTTGTTATCATTTCCGTCTTATCTACTCTGATATGATAGCTCTTGATGCAACGACCTAGCTACTGGATCTCAACGATAATAATATGTTTGTACTAATGCCGTAGAAGGTATCATGGGTTTTACATTCATTTATAAATAGTGTCAACTTTTAAAAACAAAGCTAAAAAGCATTTAAGGTACTATATAATCTACGTCAGAGAAAAATTAAACAAAACATGTACAGAATAACAAATTTAATCAAACTTTAGATAATAAAGGTGGAAAATTGGGCTGGACTTTAAATTATAATTGTGCTAAGAATTAAATCGCATACAATATATGTAGCTGGACAGATGAAAAACAAGACTCTCGTCGAACAAAAGGAATGGATCCAATTTTCACGAATTTTCCAAGAAATCCTTTGAATAGTTACAAGCATTTTGTTTACGAGGTGAGCACATGGATGAAATTATATGTAGCAGGTTCCTTATTTCTTTCCCCATCCATGTTTTTCCTCATGATTATTATTGTGGATGATTTTTTGCTATAACGGTGCCTATATGCAAAAGTTGTCATTAAAACATGAGAAGCCACAAACTACAAATTATCCAATAACTTTTCCACAAAGTCCAGGAAGACATTTTGCATAAAATCACAGAAAACGGTAAACATGCATAATGCATATTTCGTCATGGGATAGTACAAAAAAGTCTTTCAAGTGCAGTCAAAATGGGCCGTAAAAAGTTTTTTGTTTCACAATGGTACTCGTTCTCAGAATGTACAATTATTAAATGAATCCAGGTACTTACAATAACATTCTTTCAAGTTGTAATTTCAAAAATCTACAAACGATACCAAGCATTTAGGGCCATCATTATTTTGACCATAATTGTAATTATTACGGGTGAAAAAACAACTTGCAAATTATTTGCATGCGGATTACAGACACCTATACCAAAAGTGCTGAAAAACAAAGGCCGTTCCATCCCATTCAAGTCCCAGAACATACTACCACGAACCAACCTTAGCACATGCCTCTATATACTATACCTATCAATTTCCTTTTTATCTCAAACTGCATCTGTAATACGCACTCATCACTCATCCTCACTCACTTGTAACATTTCGCAGCTACTTGCCAGCAAGAACTGTTACTACAATTGTGAAATTATAAACATCTTGTTTCCGCCTCTATTTCAGCCTTCTTTGGAACAGTTATTTTGTACAAAAAACATGTTATTACTAGCCTACTGTTATTTTGACCCATCTCTTAGCTCTGCTAGGCTCTATTTACTCCTTTTATTCTAATGTTCATGGATCATATCAAAACTTAATGGCTGTAACAATCCCTGTAAAGATATCAAAATAGTTAAGAGCCAAAATAAGACATTTATTGTCTCTCGTTTAAATCTCTGTTCTGCCTGCCTCTGCCATCTTGATTTTTAACATGTATCATAAAAGTATACTTTCTTTTGACACTTCAATCGTCCGTTTTCACTAGGTATTAGAATGAATTGCTACCGAAGCGGAATGAAAATTTTCCATTGGTAATGTAAGCATTTATGTCACCAGCCAAAAAATGTGATTTCAGTCTCTCCTTTGATCAGGCATTTTGTGTGATACGCAGCAATCCTCGTGGAAGTAATAAGGAAGAGAGATGAAATGCTCAAAAGGTGATGTTTATGATTTTTGGAATTCTTGTCGTTTTCTTTGATACAGTCATAGTGCAAGCAATACGATAAAAATCAATAAAATATATCATGTAACTTAAGCTTCCTCACGATCGCAATAATCCAGAAATGATAAAACTCCCATCACATGTTTATGGTCAGCAACCAAGCGTACTTTTTAGATAAAATTAGTTGCAAAATATTTAGAACAAAGGTATCTGCCATGAGCCAGAGGTAAATTAGGTACACTATACATTTTTGTTATAGTCATCTCATCAGCTCCTCCTCACTGATGCTTTTGACGTTTGATCGCTTCTTACTAAACCATTGAATCGCGATTTTTCAAAACAAATCTTGGACATAACAAGGACGCTCATCTGAACTGTTTACCCGTTACAAAGTAATTACATATTCGTGCTCATTCTCTTGTCTGTCAGTGTTCTAAGTTTAGACTTCAGTTACCATCATCATGACAAAAATGTAACACAACCAACATAATATTATAGAATGCAAGTAAAGTAATGCACGTTAAGGTACTTCTACTTCGCACGTCCTAAATATCGATGCATAATTCTCATAAAATGATTACCGCAAAAAAAATCCACTTTTGCAGCAAAAGATCAAGATGTTAAATGTGTTTGCACAAAGAAAAAGAGGATCATAAACCCTTCAACGGCACAACTTCTTTGATACCTCTTTCTCTGAAATTCGGTTGTGATTTAAACAATATGGCAGTCAAGAAAAGCGGCATTACTGTTTACAATAAAATTGGTGGCTGCTCATGCGGCATTAATATTCAAAACAGAAGAATCTCGTAACGCAACATACTGTCTGTGCGCGAGAAAAAAACTATAACATTAATATTCAAAGGAGGTTGAGCGTGAGTAGTTTTTCGAAAGTATTACAAATGCATTATTATTTGAAGATTCAGGGGAGCCATTTATCTTATTATCGGAACGGCAAAATTCTTAGTGTCGATGATGATGCAATTCAGTATAATTCCCGCAGTGGGCTGCTGTCGAAGGAGATGAGGGACGGGGAATCATTAGCATTATCTAAAGTTACCTTCTTTTGTACGCATGCATAATGTCTTTAATTATATGCAGACAACATAAATAACAACAAATAGACCTCCCACTAGCACTTCATCATAAAAAGAGTTTTGGTGAATACAACGATGAGGTTTTATACGGAGAGAGAGTCAAAAGTCCATCCACATAGCAAATTGCAATAATGGCAATAATGTGTGCAGCATGCACCGCAGTATGATATAATAAAAAGTGATATGCGACAGGCTTTTTCCTACAATAAATAGCTTCGCGGCTAACTAGTGACTAGTGGCAAAGATGGGCTCGTTTACTGACCTACATACACAAAAATTGAGTTTCATGGCTACCACCGCCACCACTAACACTGCTGCCTGCCACTTACTTTTATCAAAAGTCATGCAGATGCATGTAAAAGAACATTAACATATCCCTCCACAGAGATCTAACTCGTCAGAGATTCATTCAACACTTTTTGTTATTGCTATTGTTAACGCACTCTAATAGATGTTATAAAAATTTGTGCAAGATTGATAATATGTAACTTATGACTTGTGTACTGTTCTTTAAATTCATTTTTACAACAGATAGCTTTAAAAGAATTGTCTAATAGTAGGTATTAATACCAATCGCCATGAGAGGCAATTGACAATAAAAAGCTGTGACGCTAGTATTTGTGATTCTCAATCTCTCTACATCTGCAAATTTTCCGGTGGAGCAACACTGCATATTATTATGCTATGCATGCATAATTTAACATCTTATTGTAAATAACAGAGCTAAAATACTTTCTTAATCTTGCAATTAAAAACAGATGGCATGAAAAAAATGTCACAAGCACGCACTCTCACTTTGAAACAACAACATTTATACGACCTTTGCATGAAAACACTAAGAAACTTTTGCGCATTGGATTTTAAGCATTTTGTTTGAATTTGATTTCGCATTGAACCTGAATCTAGTAAGTATATTTAATGCAACAAAAGTAAATACAAGACAACAAAGAAATCAATCACTGACATCGTGCCACTCATATAAAAGAAAAATATTAATGTTTGCTCCTGTGATTCAATGTTTTTGGTTAAGTCTGAGCAAGTAATTTGAAAAAATACAAAAGTCTAGTTTTGCAGAGGCTTACACATTTTATCAAAATGTGGAGTTTTGCCAGCCAAGTAATTTCATAGTTCATACTAGCACCTTTTCTCTTCTTGGAAACAGCAGATAAAGTTAATGAGTTCGCCTACGTGCATCAGTCCAGAAAATTCATTTCCCCGTGTTTTAGAGCGATGTTAGGTGAAACTAATAATTGCATACATAGCATTCCCCATATAGTTCCACCACTTTCTAGGCTGGCTTGTTTTTGGTTAACTCATTTTGTTAGAACATTGCTAGTAATTTCCACGTAGTCTAGCACAATGCAACAGGTGCAACTCAATGTTGCCTTTTCAAATATTAACAATACACGTAATGTCGTAAAAAGTGGTTTTGTCTAATGGAAACCCATTGTAAGTGTCCAGGAATGTGTTTTGCTTTCAAACAGAGAAAGATTCTGTAGAAGTTTCAGCTAGTATTCTTCTCCAGCACTTCTCTTGTTGAAGCAAATTGTTGATAAAATCTCGCATAATATGGTTCATTTTCAAGCATATACATAATTTTAAGGGTAATGAATCTTTCTTGTAAAACTATTATTGTCCCGATGAAAACGACGATTTGACTATAAACTGCTCGATTTTTAATAGGATCATGTAGTGGTTGCAAATACCAAAAATGGTTTAGAAGGACCACACGACGGAAGGAGTAAGTTGATTGACCGTTAGTTTAAGAAGATTTACAGAAACCGAAACGTTGATGTATTGATGACGTGTAGCATTCGATCACTATCTGCTCCGCCTATGAAGAATGGGTTGACAAAATTGATAACAACGAAGTTTGAAGGTCATGCTGACAATGACAAGGATGAACCCCACCAACCTAACCAAGGCTCAGCATTTTACTGGCATCGTCAATCTTGGTATTGGTAATTTGAGCTGAGCTGCACAAGGTAAAAGAGCTCACTTAAAAAGAATATATTTTTGCTGTCAACACATCTTGCACACAGCGAAAACAGCTAAGGAAGAAGGAGGAGTAATGAATTTTGGATTTAATCTGTTGTAATCCATCTCTTCACAACATGCGAGGGTAGTTTCAATTGCAATGAAGGTGCTTCCTTTTTCTTTGATAGCTCAACGAAGGGTACAACATACAGTGAACTATGTAATTCAAGATGAAGATAAATTAAAGAACGGTTTCTATAAAATCGAAACGAACGGTTCTTATTCGTATCTAATTTTAATCCACACACCCATAAATCCTTTCAATACTTTGAACTTTTCCTACTCAATTTTGATTCCTAATCAATTTTATACATGTGGTGTTGTAAAGTGAGTGCAGTTTTCTAAATACAGAGCTATACAGCAGCAGTAGTAGGCAGGCAGGTTCCCTGAACTGTCGTCTTTGTCATTTTGGTGATAGACATGCATACTTCCACTAAAAAGTACAGAAATGCGTGTGCTTTAATTTTCAGCTTTTATAGCTTCTCCTCGTGAATCATTCCTTTTGTAATGCTTCTCTTGCTCATTGTTTGCATGGCCATCTTCCATGAAAACCCATAAATATTTTTTGTTGGTAAGAAAAAGGATTTTTTGTTAACATTCTGCTTTGGTTTTTGTATTTAGTCATAGGATTTTTGCCTCCATGATGTGCATACATCCACTTTGAAAGTACTAAAGACGGTATCATCAGAAAAACCTCAGTGTCAAATACAAGAACCCTTTTTGAGTCGTGAGAAGAGGGGCGATGATAATATAATGATGATGAGTCGTTGAGTGGATGAGTCATCTCTACTCTCAACAACAGTCAGCATTATAGCCCAACAAGTGCAAATGCAATATTGCAGCAACAGAAGTTTATGGCTTCTGGCCTGCATAGTTATTCCATGTAGCCTTGATATATAACTGACTGTGGGGGCATATTACACAACGAAGAGATCGTGTTTGGACATGCTTATGGTAAGTATAATAAAGGACTAATCGAAAGAACTGCATGACCATATTTAGACTTTGAAGTGAGATATGTTGTTTGAGAGATGAGATGGGGATGCAACTTTATATAATTTAAAACAAGTAAAAAGCCTCAACTTCCCTAAATGTCTATAAGCTGAGCTGTGGACACGAAATTCGCTACAAAAGCAAGTGATTTTGCAAACCTTGCATTTTCATGCAAACAGTAGAGATTCTATCAAAGCCTGAAGCAATAATGAAGCTGTAACCTCAAAAAAGAATATTAATGTTTACTAGAGGTACTTACCCATTATCCGGGTAGACGAGAGCAAAGTGGTCTACCGAAGTTTTGAAAACGGACACGATGACTCTTTGTGGTCCATGAGATGAGCTGAGGAGTGTGAGTGGTCCACGCATGATCTCATTAGCACTGGGGCTCATATCATGACTGTCAGCGCTGCTCAATCCTTTGGAGCTAACGCCGTGATAAGCTGGGCTCATGATTACACAAGGAGAACTCATTTTTATAGACTTCCTGATCGCTGCTCCAACTACCGTTGTAATTCTCTGATAGGTATTAAAATTCCTTCGGGTACAAAAAACAGGAAGAGGTTTTAGCAACTGTGGTTTTTGCAGAAAGTTTAATCAACACCAACATGTATTAGTTGAAATAACAAACTCAAAAAAAAAAAATCAGAAGAAGGAACTTTTTAATGGCTACGTGACAATCTCAGAAGAGTCCAAATTATTCACCGTTTCACTCGTAAAAAATATTTTATAGGTTTGCAATACCGAAGACTAAATTGAGTATGCTTCTCTGAATGCAAAAATCTTTGAGAGATGAACAAAACCAAAAGTATTGCTAATAAGCATAAATAGTAAAAAGAGCTTCTACCAAAAATATACTTTTATGTTATACTCAGTGCTCAAGTGTTTCTTGTCGCTAAAATATTTTCCATACACATGAATGAAATGAAGATAATTGAAATACAACTCTATATGAATATTGTGGCAAAGGAACAGTGCAAACAATCACTCCAACTCACTTCACAACCAGTCAGATACTGAGGCGAGAGACAACAATGATCGAAGTACTAGCTACTAGTAAGCTAACTGCGAAGAGGTGTAGAACGCCTTGCTCTCAGCAAGTTTGTAAAATGGCTGTATGTATGAAATTGCTGGTCTGGCTACATTCACAAAATTATATGTATGAGTAAACATGCAATGTAATGTAGTTTTTACGCCTGCTCACTTGCCCTTAGAGATTTTTACAATAGCTGAGAGTACAGGTATAATTTTAAAATTTTATAAACTGTCTGCGCAAAGCCTTCAAAAAAGCTTGCAATTACTGTTGCAGTTTTCTACAGAGAACTGAATTCGGCATGACACGAACTATTTCAAGAGAGTATAGAATGTATAGTCAAGGTACACAAAATATACCTATATACCCACCATCATCTATGTATTATATTTTCCCTTCCTCTGAGCTCTGACTCACCGTTTCATTCACCAGCAAAACTCTATTGTTAGCGTTCTATGCACATTAGTAGTAATATATGAATTTGCAAGTTGTGATTTAAAAAACCAGCAGAAACAACGTTCGTCTAACGCAGAATCTATGTCTTAGACAATCATGTATAGTCTTACAAAATCGTGCGACGGGACGGTTGGCTGGCTTCAAAGTGAAAACTGAACTATTTCTGCGTAGTGCTGTGCTAAATGTAAAATGGAGTCTTTGACACGATATTATGATGTGAAAAATGAAGATACTGAAGGCAAGCTGCCTTTCTTATATAGAAAAATCGCGGTGAATATCCTTCTTCTCCACCGTACCGTTACTGCAAGAGAATAAGCAATGCTATTATTGGGAATTTCAGATGATTACACATTTGACGGTCAAGTATCAAGTACAAAAGCACACAAACGTAAAAATATATATTCGTTTTCAATTTTTGTGCACAATGAGCATTTATTTCTATAATGAGCAACGTTATACTGGCTTTATGCAATGCAAACATGATTGATTACTTGTAATTGTAAATCTACACTCCATAAAACATGCATAGGACACATGTCACGACCACCACAATTGATGTTTTCGACTAAATAGTTAATAATTCAATAGTTAATAAATAAATCACAAACATATTAATATTCGGTCATCGTCGTGAACTGGATTTGATGATCTGATCAGCGCAAAATATTTAAATAATCATACGACCAGCATGCGGCTCTCTAAATACTTGACGGCATGGATGAAAGAGCATTTTAGTGTAAAACGATATTGCTGTCTCAATCATTTCATATTAAATCATCCATACGCAAGCAAACTGAAGTAGACTCTTGAGATTTGTAACTGTCACTTTTATTCTCATTAGCAGTGATTTGTCCAGCATAATATTTTGCGGACATTCCGGTACAGAGTTCATTGCATGCGTGTTCATTCAAAAATACGTAGCAAGTTACTTGTAGTAATAAAGAACTATCAGATCAGAGTACCAGAAAAATCTCACCATGTGCAAAGTAATCTAACAAGCAACCCAGTTTATCAGTTTTATATAATTCATTTGATGATAAGATGATAATTTATGATAATGAAAATAGGTGTTAAGTTTGAACGGTCTGTTGATGCGATGACATGCTGTGTACATTTCTCAATATTACGTCGATATTTTAGAAAGAACTTCGGATGATTGTTTGTCGTGTTTCATGTGTTTCTGACGATGAGGGTTACGGTGACGTTACTTGCTTAAACAACAAAGTGTTCAATAAATACGTCAAGTACAAACCAATAACATTTGGCACAAAAAATGTCTTTTCAGTTATCGATCACGTTCATACGCATGTAATAATTACAACTTCGACATGACAGGAATAAGCTTGTATAGGAATGTACATTATGGTTGCATCGGAACTGGAAGTTCATGGCTTGAATGAAAAAAGGCAGCCCTATCGTCTATTAAAAGACATTTTGTAAGAGTGAATAACCTTTTTCGTCGGCATGAACCGGTAAGTTTTTTCTACTTTTCAACAATTTTGGCATACATCCTCAAGCAATCAAACTGCTTCTTATTCATATTATCAACCACAAATCAATGCATCATGGTAGGAATAATGAGTAGTGATTGATTTATTTTTATAGCTGTATAAAAATTCTTTTAAAGCCAAAATCATGATCATGGCTGTTGGTGCTACACCATTGTACTCTATTTATCATGTTGATTAGTAAAATTTTTTTTGTTTATAAAGATTTTGCGATCTAAAGATATCATCTCATCACACTGATTACACTTACAATTTGTAAACATTTCTCGATTGGAAAATATATTACTTCATTATTTATTGCACCAATTAAGTGCGTGCATGACGCTACTTTGTGGGGCTACCTACACAGTAAACTAATAATTTAACTAGCAATAATTTATTATCTGGTTACACGTTACGTTACATGTAATCTATGTCTGCTCAGCTCTGCTGGGATTTGGCATGCTGTTGTCGTCAATCAACATCTTCTCTACGCATAAAAAGGGATTCTGACAGTAATATGTAGGTAATAATTTTAATCAGGTATATTATTAGTTACTCAAGCTGAGTTATAAAGCTATGTATGTGAAAAGTAGCTTTTTGAAATCTATATCCAAATATGTACTTACTATATACAATTCATTCCATAGCCCTTGACATTGCGTTATTATTTGGAGTTCATTTGTAAAGTGCATTTCACTTCACGTTTAGTGATCTATCATTGAAGTAGATGAATTGAATGCTTTGTAAGATGAACCTTTACAGCGCAATATATTCCGCATGCTCACATGCAACAACATCATTATGCAATTCAAAATGTACCTTAAGATTTTTTTTTTCTCTAAAATGCTTTCTATTTCTAATTCTAAAAATTCTTCCTACAAATTGTTCCTTCTTCTGTTGTCTGTTATATCATCACATGCACATGCGCAATGAACCAGTTCAAAGCATGCTTTGGTATACAAAACAACAAACTGCAGTTACGTTACACTACATATTTCAAGATTTAATGATGGTTACCTGCGCTTCAGTTAATAACACTTATTAAGATCCTCTCGTTTACAGCAGCAGCTCTTAAGAAAGTGAATCCGTCACGACCCCACAAATCAATGTAAATATTATAATTAGCAGAGCTTCGCTTGGAATTCAGTTGAATTGTTATATGAAGAAAATTTCTCCGAGTCTTAAGCACAATTGTAAAAAAACACCGATTTAACTTTTGTTTCCCTGTAAAAACTTTGGGTAATTACAAGACATTGGATTTGTAAGAAGCCTTTTCTGTCAGTATAACACTCACGCACTCACGTGAAACAAAGAACAACTAATTCAGATAGTGTACCGATAATCACCATTTGGGATTTATCTTGTTGGCTTGATGTGTTGAGTGAGAAACAATGACTGATCATGAGTAACAAATCGAACAGAACCATAAATAGTTATATGAAAAATGTAGTCTTTTGTGTTATATCACCATGTAGGTAGTATGAACCGTAAGCAGAAAAATGTTGCCGTCCTCATTCCAAAGAGGTTGTAGAGCGACTGAGACCTGTGCGCCAGCCGTTGGTGAGCTTTAAGCTCTTTGTATTCATAATGATGGAAGTAAAAAGTTTGAATGAGATCCTCATGTTGATCATGCTTTTTTTCGTGGTCTGTAATACCATATAAAACTGAATTCACCACATCTCATAATATGCGACTTGTTTGCATAGGGCCAATATATAAGAATCATCAACAACACTACTGATAACAAAAGTATTTCTTGCCCAATGTTATATGTTTATTTGTATGTTTGTGCTAAGTTCGTGTTGTTTCTTTTTTCCACTATAAACAGGCAAGGTTCACTGCAACCACACCAAATAATAATATTGTTTGCATGAGATGATGCCAAACATGCAACTTATGTGACACAAATAAATACATTGTGAACAATTACAACTTTTACTACGACTCGGAATCTTCCATAAAAGTGTCGTGTGAAACATTAGCATAACATATATTATTACAAAACAGAGTAAGAAACTGTGAGTAATCTTTTATTTGGGTTTTTCATCAACGACCAACAACTCAGCTGAAGGTACTTAATGTGAATAGGTACATATTGTACATCCATGGGATATAACCTCATAAAAGAGGGTATATGCCTAATTTTTATCAAATTTTTTTCTTTTATTTACTATTCTTGATAGAATACAAAGAACACTTATTATAAGGATGCTCATTTTCCTGGAAAGATCCAGAAGAAGGAAACAAGGAGAATGGCTTTTATTCTTTTAGGCAGAAAATTTCAGACACGGAGCATGGAAAATAAAAATTTGATAGTAATAACAATAAATTATGTTATTATGAAAGATGTGAGATTTCACTGTTTGTTTTCCCTGTTTTGAGATTCCCATGATTCAATTTAGCATTCAAATTCTCAAGAAATGTGAAATTTGTAAATGGTTCAAAATGGCTCCGAGCAAATAAATACATTACGAAATGAAGCGCAAACTAAAGCACTTTTTCAATTTATATAATAGTATTATTTGCTCTCTGGTGCATTGCATGCAATTGCATCATTTTATCTCGTAAAGAGTCCCTAGTCACTCCAACTTTTTTTCTTACCTATGCGGCTAACATGACCTTGTTCCGGTACAAAAATGACATGTATAAGTCATAAGTATAGTGATTTTTGGCCAACATTCAACTGTTTTCTATGCAAAATTCGTCTTGTGATTTACACATGAAAATTCTGACAGCACTTATATTTTTCGTGGATAGATGATCAATGATGCGCACATGAAAAGACGAGCAGAGCAAGTTGTTTTTCGAGAGAAGCGTTTCTTTGGAACTGTTTTTGATGTTGCTTTCTAGTCGATCGTGACGAGAGAAAAGATGCTGTATGGCTGTATCTGTCTGTATACGTACATAATACTCATCTGCATGCTTTTTGAATTCTGTGGAAGCCTTGCGATGATCGAATTCCTAGATTTTCACTACGTGTTTATTTCCTAACTTAAAAAATATCTTTGAACTTGCTCTAAATCTACAAAAGACTTGTTTATCTGGTTGTTGGCCCAAGCTCAACTAACTGGAAAGGCGAACCCACTTATTATGATTCTCCGAATACCCCGTCCCGAACCGCAAAGTCATTCAATGATAAATGAAATTATACAATATTTGTCCATCTCATTACCTTTAGATTTACCATAAACCACCTTCTTGAGAGATTTATAAATTCACAGAAACTTAGCGAATACCAGTTGTTTTACGATTTGCAGCAATCCAAAAATATATCTGACTGGGACTATAAAACTTTGAGTGCTCCTGTGCAGTGGAATTACTAATTAATCTTCAAATTTAAACAACGGTTTCACTCAGTTTTCTTTCAAATAAACAATGCTGATGACAGATTATGGTAATGCAATGGAAGTAATGAAACGAATGAATTCATCAAAACCTATAATAATTAATGATTTTAAAATTTTAATCATGAATAACCATTGAATGCGAAAATTAGTATGAGAAATAAGATTTTCAAGTCAAATTGATTTTGTATAGAAACCCTTCAACATCAGGATTCCAGAATGCAATTGTATTATGAAAAATATGGACTTCAACTGACTCAGAGGATGAAACCAGTTACACTAGTAGATACAACAATGCAGTTTTATGTGAAGGAAATGGAATGAAAGAAACTTCATCTTTCCATTTCCGCGAGCATTTCAAACAATAATACTTTCCCAAACAAGCTGTCAGCTAAAGCGATCAGTGCCCTTACTTTTTTATCGGAAAAGTTTAAGCTCATGGTTCACTGCTTTCTTTAGTCTGGAAACTACATGCTCCAAAGTGGAAAAGCAACTCGACGAAATAGCTTCCGTGTTGAGTTGATTGTGGTCTGGTTTTTGTTTAGTAAGAGGAACATGTTAGGTGTCAGATCTACACGTGAATTTTACAAAAGAAAGAAAAAATGCTGCGAAGTAAAGTCACGTCTGTGCTTCTTCAATAAACCGGAAATGGACTGGAGAAAGCATTCAGAGATTGTTGGTTTAGTTGTTTATCTATGTTACATTTTGTATGACTGAAAGCGTTTCATCCCACCACCACCGGTCTGATTTCACTTGGAGAAATTTTCAGGCAAAAATACAATCCTTCATAAAACATGAATCAGCAATCAGCAAGCAAGAGCAACAGCATTCTACTTTTGTTTCTAAATTCTATGTAAGTATGTCTGCCTGCTTGTCAAATTGAAACCAAAAAAGTCAAGAAGCCGGCTAGCAGGCAAAGCACTTCACAAAGTCAGCGAAGCGGCATCTTTCATTCCACGTATCACACTAGGTGCGCATTCAGCCTAAACTGACGCCGATGTTCTCATGAAAGTCTTGTTACACAGGGTCGCGCGAGGGTTGCAATTCAAAGGGAAAAATATAAACAATTAAACAATCCAGAGAGTCCAACAATGGGGTAACACCTGAGCTTGCGATATGGATTGTTGGTGTTTGTCCTAGTCCCGTGAAGAATGAATGCTACTTGTTTCTATAAATAGGCATATTGTACGGTTTACTGTTATATACTTTTCTCGACTTTTTGGATGTCTGATTTCCACAATATCATAATAATACTGTGGTGTTGGCTGTGATCAACTTGTGACTGATAAAACTGACTGATCGAAAACTCAATTAAGTCCAACAATCAAAGTGTCAGTATGTGCATGAACTATTGCACCGATTGTTAACAATGCATGAACATTAATACACCTCCTCTTGCTTGCATGGGATGAAAGAAGAGTAATAATTTTAGTTACAAAAATGAAAGACAGCGAAAGTGTGGTTAAAGTAGAATGGGATTTAGACACAGATTGCCCGGAACTTATAGGCAATCCGACTGTGCTCCAGTATGATTACGATCTACCTGAAGATGAGATTAGTATTTTAGATTTCGTACCCACATCTGTCCTTACTGCAGACCTGAAGTTTGAGGAACTGACAAGGTATTAAAATGCATTACCAGCATCATTTCTACCTAAACCGGAACCCTGAGTTTCAAACATGTTCCGAATAATTCATCATTATGCATGTCAGTTCTTAATGTTTTGGTCTGTTTTTTTGCATTTTTACGCAGCTCTTCTGCCCTACAACTGGAACAACAGGAAGTACAGGTGAAAACAGAAGTCATTGAACCTTGTGCAGCGGCAGTGGCAATAGAAGCGAATATTCCTACGCCACACCCATCAGCACTTTCAAAATGGAGAACATTTATAAGTGCAGCTTACTACCATCCCAATATTTTAGTTCATGTGGATGTCGCAGAGCTGAAGGAACTATTCGAGTTGCTTGGATCTGATATTCACTTTGAAAGCATTAATGTTATGATTGATCTCGGAAAGGTATTGTCTTTCATTTCATTTGACATCGCCATCCATTTAAAGCCTCAAGTAAGATTATAATGTTGGTGCGTTAATTTTTTGTTTCACAGTCTGTAAAGGAGTATAAGCCGGTCCCATATTTGCGTCCAACGCTGCCATCAAACCAGAAACCTCCATTATTTAATTTTGCACATGTGAAGGATTTCTTCATAGATATGGAATTAAAAGTTTGCATTGTCACGAAATATGCAATCAATGATTCAATGAAGAAAGCTGTAAACGAAATGGTCACCTTCATAGTCGAGTATCCTGAGCTCCTGTACTTGGAAATTTATGGATTCATCTTAGACTTCCTCTTGAAATTTGGCGTGCAGTCTGAGATGGTTATTGATGCTGTAATGCGAACTCAAACCAGGAGGAGAAAGTGCCAGTATCCAGCTTCCGTTTTGATCTTGAAGAAAGCCAGTAAATTAGGAAAGGGAAGAAAAGAATTTTTGCAGAAAAGATTATTAGAAACGCCAGAGCAGAAGTATCATCCTGTTGTTCCCATTATCTCGGAACCTACGCCAGTTCGTAACCTGCGTAATAGGCGAACTGGAGGCACAGATGTGAATCGTACCCCAGCGGTTTTCGGACTACCTGTACCGCAAGCTTCCTCCACCAGTTCTTTAAACCTAAATCAGAACAACACGACAGCCGAAATTGGAAAACCTCACGTGGCTTCCAGCAATGGGCTTGTCTTTGCAGTGAAAAGAAGATTGTTTGTGGAAGAAGACGCACAAGTTGAGACTAAATGTGGAATTAACAATAAATCTGATTTTTCGACAAGTTCATCAAAGAAAGACTGCAGTAGTACCATTGCGCGAAGTATTGCAGGCACCAAAAGGAAACGCTTTTACTCTCGACGTGATAGCAGTACCATTGAGAAACCTTTTGCATGTAGTATTTGCCCTGGAAGAAGTTTTGCATATAAAGGAAATTTGGTTTTGCATATGAAGAAGAAACATTCGTCAAATTCTGCTGCAAAGGGAAAGCCAAAAAGGCAAGAGAACATTATCCCCGCATTTACTTGTCCCGTATGTTTGCAAGGGTATGCTTCCAAGTACAGATGTAAAACACACATGGATCGTCATCATCCAGAGCATGTCGACTGGGATCCGATTTCAAACGAAGAATGTATGCCTAAGCCCAAAAAGACAGTTTTTAAAGGCCAGAGAAAATGTAGCGGAAGTAGAATGTCAAAGGAAACCGTACGTAGAAATACTAGAAAGTCACTTGTGCCCCTGTCAGATACGCAGAATAGTTCACCTGAGAAGGAAAAGCTTAGTCATTTCTGTCTCAGCTCAAAACCTGATTACTACTCTTCCAACTCTTTTGAGCCATCGAAACAACAGTTAAATATTCATATTAGCAATAAAAGAATACCAGTAGCGTATAAAGAACCTCCGTTTTCTAACCTAAGTCACATTAGAACACGACAACAATTCAGGGCCGCTGTAAAATAGAAATGAATTGCTGAGCAAGTGATTTGTCTCATTTTGTGTAGTGTAAACCTCTTTTTGTGTTCAAGTTACTTGTAATCCTTCAGCAGTTTTATTACTTAAGTTTCTTACGTTTTGCTATTGTATTTGTGATAAAATGAAAGATTTAATATTACTTGTATTCTGTACTTATAGATTTTATCGATATCATCGTATAATAACGATCAATTTTAACAATGATGTTGCTATATAATATCACAGCTACTTGAAGAATCGAAATAAATAATTTTATATTCAATGCTACATATTATTGCGTTGATTGTTGATTTTTCTCTTTATTCAAATATACAAGTTAAAAACACATGAGTGTGTGGTAGTCTAAAATTCGTTCCACCGGATTACTATACATAAAATAAAATCATTCGTTGTTGAGGATCGATGAAGAATAGATAAAAATAAAACTAACTTAACAGAGGTATCTCGATTACCGAATTCGATTTATAAATAGATGCCAAACTAGCCGCAGATTTCATTTAAATTATTTTAACACACACACAGTGGTAAAAGCTGTATAGTATTTTTCTAATGGCTTATTCATACATTACAATAAAACCAAAAAGTATTGTTTTATATATATCACATATTCCGATATAGCACCAATTCATTTGGGCCGTGAAAAAATTTAAGTTTGAAGAAACTCGAATAAGAAAAACAATCATGAAATACGTGAAACATGAGTCAGTAGAAATCATTTACACAAAAATACATCAGTACTAGTGTTTTCCAACTAAAGCCAAGATCAATATTACCAATAAAGCTAACTGTATTTTGCTGTACTTTTACATGTTTAAAAGATCCTTTTATGGTTTCTCCAAATTCTCATTGCCAGGAGGAGCAGCAGATGTCAAGAGCTGTTTAGTCAGTGTCTCATACATCATTCGCTTACGAAAGTATGGAATATGAGACTGATCAAAATCAAAGTCTTTTCCTCTGGACAAGTACTCAGCATACTGAAGGACGAAAACGCCACAGTCTATGGCGTTCTTCTGTTGCGGAATTGTCTAATCATGCAAGAAGATTAATTGTTAAAATATACTGAACCACTAAATGTTACAATAGTGCTTTTAACATCTTATTTCAATACCTCGCTGGCAACGTTTTCAACTATCCAAGTGCTAGAGTCGAAAAACATACGAGTTCGTAGTGGTTCCCCATTACTCGAAAACACTAACGGGCTCAATCTGTCACTGTCTTCACTTGAATAACCGTTTAATCTGTCATTTTCGCCGTTGGTGCTTCTGTATTTACGATGATACTCCTTGCGAAGATACTTCGCTAAGCTCTGCAAATTAAGAAATATTATTTATGAAATGCGCATTGTTAAGCACGCACGCAGACGAATAGATGACTCAAAAGCTAACTTTCATTCAATATCTCACCTTCATTACATCTGAATTATCATGTTTCATTGAATCATAGCATTTGAGGGACTTTTCGTTAAATTTTACAACAACTAGCCTCCAGTGTTGATTTAAATTCACGGGGAAAAATACGATATCGTACTTGAATATATCATCCTGTGAAGAAATATTATGAAAAAGGTAAAATAACCTCCAAAACAAAAACATGGTACAATATAAATAAATATGAAATATTTTTCTCACCTCTCCAGTAGTTTCTTGAACCACCTCATAACCACCATCTTTGTCGGTAAGAAGTGTATAGAAAAAACTGTGAAAAATGTAAACTTTTGGATAGCCAGGTCGGTTGCTCCTTTCCTTTATCAATTCCAAGTAGAAGTCAATGTTCTATTATTACGTCAGATAAATGCACAAAATAAAATTCAATTAATGTTGTTACTCATAGTTTAAAATCTTTTCCCGTCTTGTATGAGCTAACTAAAAACAACTCGTACCCGATCGTTCAGCCATTCGGTGTCTTTGTTATAAACAGCCAGATCTTCTTGAAGAATATACAGGGAGAAGCCTGTTACAATTTTTTCTTTGGGAGGCCTTTCAAGCTATAAAAATAACAATCATGCTTATGCCTCTCACTTCTAGAAAAAAGTTTTGCATGAGAGGGAATGAAGAATGCATAACTTACAGCTTTTTTTAATTCCTCAAACATTTCCAAAGTCAACGCTGGGGCAGTCGGAGGTTTTGGGTACTTCACATCTATTTCATCTATACTAACAGGATAGTTCTCTTTGTCTACGTGAATAAAAATAAGGAATTGTTAAACATTCTCATTTATGACGAGCATCATGTTTTAGCTATAAAAAAACCAAGAATACCTTGGTCTATGGTGGCATCAACATCTGGTAGGTCAAGATCTGGTAGTTCAAAGTTGTCATCGAGGGGTTGGGTATTGTTTTCGACACTTTGAGTGAGGGAGAGAGGCTCCTTAGTTGGGGTTCTTATTCCCTTGATTTTGCGGTCACGGCGTTCAGCAAGTTTCGATTCTGAAGCTCTCCGTTGATTCTGCACAACAGAAAAAGAATCTCTTCGCTGTGCAGTGGAGTAGATGGGATTTTGGGAAGTCTGTTTGAAACTACCACTATAAGATCTGCGTCTTGAAATTTCAGTTTCACCTGGCCTTGCTGCTAATATACAAGGAGGGGAACATGGTGGTGTTGGATTCTCGATCACCACGTCGTCTACGTTCATAAAATCCTGAGAATTTTCAAAAAGTTCGACAGTAGAATCATCGTTCGTAGACTCTTGGATACACTTTGGTCTATCCTGGTTGTTTTCATCTTGAATACAGTGGTTTGGTGGATTTTGTTTAAAGTTCTCAAGCAAATTTCTGGGTTGACGAGAAATAATCTTAATATTTAGAGCTGGCGGAGGTTTATTTCCGTCACCGCTACGGTGTTTCTTCCTCACTGCAGTGTCTGCCGTTGTGCAGGTACCATTGCTTCTCTTGTTCCTTCTTCTGGACAATGCATCAGTTGAGGAATGACTTGATGACTTACCTGAACGAAAGCATAAAATGTAGGTATACGTTAAGTTACAAAACTATATTGTATTTAAAACATTAAATTTAGAAATGTGAAGCAAAAAGTTGAAATACTCTGTACCTTTATAGTAAAGATTTTGAAAAATTCTGTGTTGGCTATTACTTTCCCTAGAACATTGTGGAGAGGTAGGGTTAATGTTACTGGGTTTGAGAGGAACTGTACGATCCATACCGTCTATCAAAGTGGGTGTCACATCTTCAACTTCATCATCCTCATCAAAAGAATAAGTAGAACTATCTGCACTATTAGCCAAACGCGCAATCGCAGCACATTCTTTTTCTTCATGCAATTCTATGCATCGTTCAAGCCTCCTTGATTGGTCAACATCTAACAGTTGCAAAATCTCGTTTTTGAACTTGAGATTGTTATCGTACACAAATCCCAAACATAATTTCGCTTTAGCTGCCAGAACCTCCTCGTTGTAAAATTGGTCAGTTTCACCTCGTTTTTTTGCAATTTGCAGGAGCCACCTTTTCCACTGTTTAATCTCAAATAACTTTTCCGGCTCTGGATCACTCTTCCAAATTCTTATGGCGGCCCACACATACTCATGTTCCCGATTTAACGTTGAAGCCACATGTGAGTTGAGTGTCGCATGACAAACTGAATCTCTTCTCTCACTCGGAGACGTGGTAACTTCGACCCCGCGGTTTTGCATGTTCTTTTCCAAAACTTTACGATGCAGACTTTCCCCGTTGGACGTCATCTATCAAATGATATAAAACGTTCATCAAACATGTTGAGGGAGAAAAGAGACACACAAAGATAAGCAACATTAGCGCATTAAACACACACATTATAATAGATGATCGATATTTCAAGCAGAATAACTTTACACTTTTGTCTTACCTTTTTTTCAGTTACTCCAAAATTTCCCCTGGTATCCCCAAATCCCTCCTCAAAATGCACACCACTGCTGTCACCGGTTTTTTACATCTCACTTTACACGAAAATGTTAAAAGCTAAGCTTAAGCAACACATTTAAATTGTTACCAACAACCAAACAAACCGCAATTGAATTTTGAACTAAAATCTACATTATCATTTTTGTTAAAAACACTGGAAAATGAGACTATTCGGATTAATGAGAGTACAATAAGAAGATAAAAGACGTGAAAAAATGTGCATTAATGGAGCCTCCTTTGAAAAATGGATTAGCTCTTCTCTTCTCTTGTCACAGAACACGAACATAGAACAGAGGAGGCAGAACAGATGTAAACTTGTTGTGAGTAAATGTATTTTGCTAGAGCTATAGGAGGAAATCTCTTTGAGAAACTCGATTACTCAATGCAAACGTAGAAATGCATACTACGCTGCGGCACAAATGAGTAGAGTAGAGCCAGAGCCGCTAACACAGCGTTTCCTTCCCGTCCTAATTTGGATTACTCATCAGCGTAGCGTTTTCGCTCAAAACTTTTGGGTAATAGTGAGATTCCCTTCAGAAAGTTATGGCTCGCTCGACTACTAGCTTTCTCATGTTCTACTTCCGCTGCTTTGCACTGACTGTTTATTTTGTATTGAACTCGAAGATGGAAATGGAAACGCTTCACCAACACTGCCGAATGTCATTTGAGTTGCTTAACAGACTGTTGAACAGATATTGACATTGCTTAAAATCAAATGAACAGCAGGCGCCTAAATTTACCAGTTTAAATGATGCAAGAAATAAAACGAAAGTTTCTTGTATGAAATGCATTTTTTATCAAAAAAGATTTATTTTTATTTTATCAAAATTATTTTCAGCTCATTTTATCACCCAAAAATGCTTCGTAAGCAAGGAAGCAAATTATCTTACTAGCTATACTTTAGAAGATAAGAAAACTTGTAGAGGCAAAATCTTTTTTTAAATTGCAATTGGTTGGACTTCTTAATGTTTTAATGGAGAACTCTTTTCCGTGGGCTTCACTGTTGATTTTGCCGCCATTTTGGTGGTGCTTGCAGATCCTCTTTTTCCGGTTGTTGGGGCGGGAGTAGTTGCCTTTGGTTTTGAGGTTGTCGCGTGCAATTTATTTAAGCCCCAGCCTTGAGATTTTGAAGTGGTGTTTTTACTTTTCGTGGAAGAATTTGACGAAGAAGGGGTAGCCGTCTGTTTGACTAAAGCGTTTGGTTTCTTGGTAGTGACCGCTGGCTTAGTCTTGATTGTATTTTTTGATCCTGATGATGGTGGCGAGCCTTTTGGCTTTACTGTCCCATTTTTTGGCTTGTCTTTTGTCTTGTCAGACGATTTTTTCTTGGGGTAAGTTGACTCCAGCCCGAGAAAGTCGCATATTGTTTCGTACTTTCTTTTAAGGAAAGGGTTGGAGTCATCCAAGCATCCGTATAAAGAGTTCAATTTCAAACAATCAAGTTTGCTTAGATTTATTCGCTGGCCGATTTTTCTCCCTTTTGTTTTAGTCACAAGAGTGGGTCTCGTTCGGTTAACACTGCAATATTATATTATTATCACACTTAACACTAGAAAGAATATATGTCAACAATTATTTCAATTTACTGTGAAATAACCTATCAATACCTGAAAAAATTTATGCCGTAGTGCATAATACTGTTGTAGTCATAATCAAAGGGCAACGATACGTTCTTTGTGGACAGTTTATCAAAGTTATTTATAAAACCTGCAAAAATTTAGAACAGGAAGAGACTCCTTGGAATTTTTTCAATCCATTTTGTGCCAATTTTGAATGAGCAATTCTAATACATAAAATCTTAATGTGGGCTTACCTTTTATGACATTGGTTTTAACGACATTGATATACTTGTCACGGTCGGGTCGTGATTGCTCATGATATACCCCGAGGGCGTGCATAATCTATAATCAACGACACAGTACAGAAACATGAAGATCTGAGCGAAAACACTCTGAGGCGGGCGTAACATTAACTGAAACATAAACGGCAAACAAGGATGGAAAATCGTGTGGCTTTTTATTTATAATGCACAATGACCTCATGCAATGGACGTCCGATTCCTGCGAAACATTGTGGCGACTTTCTGTCCGGGGCTTGTAACGATACGATTTGTGGTCCTCCAAGACGTCCTACATAAGACCAGCACCTATCGGAAATGTAAAGTCTTGTTTTATTTGTGTTTTCTCATTTTGCCCCAAGTTTGGAAAAAAAGCTTGCTAATGAAAACTAGTAACGCAATCAACAGCTTTACCCAGCAGGTTTTTTAACAGGCCATAAAATCAAGTAGTCAGGCTCATTGCCATCCCATTCCTTGAAATCGATACACGTAAAGAAGTCCAAAATGTCCAGTGCTGTTTTCACTATTCTGTACTGTTCCGGATCTTGAGCGACAGACAAAGAGAAAGCATTTTAAACATTTGGCATAAAAAATTTCATCATTAAATCAGGAAAGCAAATGCTATGAAGATGGTTACTTACAGTATAAATGACTAATAAGATAATGAACAGTATTATTTGGCCATCGTCTGTCAGGAAATTTTTCAAAATTTATTCCCACTCTGCCAAGCTGAAAGATTGGAATGAATTTGATTTGCTTAATTTTGGAACAACTTACAAGGCTCATTAAAAACAATAAATTATTAATTTTCATTTAACCTCATTTTCTTGATATATTCCTGCCATATCTCCCTCAAAAAACCCTGGAGTAACCTCAGGATCTTGATCAGAGAGAATTGCTTCATCTTCCTCAAGCAAATCTCTCTGTCTCTGCGCTAAGCTTTCTATTACTGTAAGTCAAAATATAATAGCAAATGAGACATTTGACTTTTAATTGTTAAAAGCATTTTCAAATAGCTGTTTGTTGCGTACAAGCTTTATCGACAAGCTCCTGAATAGACGCTTGGGGTATTATGATTCCACATGAGACCAAGGTGAAAAGAGTTGCTGCGATCCCTGCCAAAATTCCAATCCTGTTATATATCACAGTCCTCCTCATGGTGAAGTTATCTTATCGGCGCTTCGATGAAATCCGAGTTTGTGTGTTCTTAGTTCACCTTAAATTTGAGAAATATAAGCCTCTGGAATTTATGATTGAACTCAAATTTCAAAAAGATGTGTTGGCAGATGCATTTTTCATTGGATGTGAGCCGGAAAATGTGTTATGAACGTTGAAAAATATGGAAGCTGAATGAACAAAGGATGGTCATTCATGTTGATCGAGGCTTTGTGTCCAACCGCTTTATCTGCAGCGGCTGCAGACTGCAGCTATCAACTATTTTATTTACTATTTTGCATGCAAGATTTAGAATTACATGCATGCAGATTGGTTTGACGCAAACATAAGCGTGCTAGTTACATAATAATATTGAACAAGTAGAGTGATTACATATAACGATTAATAAGTTGTTAAGTTATCTCTAGATTTATATAGAATGTAGAGATAGTTCGAGCATTCATTGCAGACTGATCACAAGAAAATGCCATAATTGCAAAAGTAGTAATGGATTTGCAAATTTCTGGAATACACAGATCACAGTAGCATTCTTCCTGACAGTTGCACATGGAAAGATAGGTTGATAAAACCCTGTGATGCCGTGAAGTGAAGTAAGATTCATGTATTTAGACATGTTTGGCTCAAGCGTTTACAAATGCATGTAGATTGTATTGTAAATAAGCGCACGGGAAGCCATCAAAAGTTCCATGCTACTTCTTTTTTTTTATGAAGCTCACAGAGGTTCGCTATTCTTGCGTAATGCAAGCTCAAACATGTGATTTTGTTTTTGTTTCTCATATGCTCAGAGTGCGAATTCGGTATTTATTCGGTATCGCACCTTACAGTGCAAGTTACTAATCTCATAGTCTGCATCTGGATTAAATTTCTATTCGTGAAGCATAAGATCTTATTGGCCACAGAAGTATATAAAAATTCGCCGGTTTCATCAGGCTGAATAAATTTGTTCTATACATTTCTCATTTGTCTTTGTGTGATTGACTTTACAAATGTGAATGTAATGCTGGAGAAATTTATTCGCACATTACTGTGCTATGCAGAAGGATAAGTGATTTTTGTGACAACTTGTTCCATTGCAGTTTTTGAGTGAATCTCGTATTTCATTCTCGTTCGTTCGTTTGTGGTTAGCGGGTTTTTACAATGAAAAATGGAAAAATACTTCATCATAACCAAAATCCATCAAAGATTGTGCAACGACCAATTAAAGACCATTAATTAGGTAAAAATAAGTTTAATATTTACTTAAAGATTACATTCATAGACGGCCAGTAAAGCCATACACGTCACAGTGGCACTACTATTTTTCAGTAAATATAGCACTAACACTAGCACTACTGAACCGGAAAGCCTTAATACTTTGCATATTAAAATTTCAGTCTTAACTTATCATTTGTTAGGTAATTCATAGTACAAATAAAATAAATTACATGCATACATGACCTACATCCCAGCGTAAGGACCATTAAAATTTGAAATATTGCAGTTTGAGATCTAATATGCCATATCATGCTCTCAAGCCACTTTCCCTGACACAGATATCGCATTTCTTTCCATGCATGCAAAATGCATTATTAACTATTACCTGCTGGAGATGTAACTGCCAAATGCTTCAAAATTTAATCCATGAAATTGTGTAAATGGATCTTGTAAATTTCTCTCTCTCTTTCCAACGAGTTATTACGTACAATCATAATGTTGTTGCTTCCATGTGTTTTTGTATAAAGAAAGTTTTTTTTCAAATAATTATTGTTTCATTTAGATTTCTCATCCTGCTCCCTATCCCCGCATATCGTGTTCATTATTCATAAAAATCGCCACGGGTTTAACTATTTGTACTTCCATTTATTAATGAATGCGCCCACATATCGTTTAGTATTTTATTTTTGTTAACACTACCATTCTACACGTTCATGATTTGGATCGGATGAATACAGAATGAATTTTATGCATAATAAACGATCACTTGGCTGGTTAAAATTCAAAGTTTTATAACTTAAATTTTTAGGCCTTACCTGTTGAAAATTTGGCAAATAATGACTTTTTTTAGCAATAATTTCACATTTCAGTTATACACTTTTACACTTTCTCCGTTACTAGTCTAAGTCGAGTATGTGTTTGTAAGCAATTTTAACATTGCATAATAGCAAAAAATTATCGAATATTAACCAGGGGTTTTCATTTCAATTTTTGTGTATATAGTTCGTAGAGAAACTAAACAATTTCGTCTTTCAAACAGAAAAGTATTACTTCTTCCAACATGGAGAGTGGGACCAAAGCTCGTAACGGAGTACACTAAACTTTAAACTGATACGTGATTGCTAAAAAAAACTGTTATAAATAACATTCTGTTGTAGGTAAAATAAGAGTGAACAAGGGTTCTGCTTTTTCATAATATATTTTGCAAAATTTCACTAGTTTCGTTTTATAGCTCATCTGAGAAAGGAGGCGTTAGATAATAAATAATAATATTATTTGTGTCTTGAGGCACTTGCGATTTGATTTGACAAAATTTATTAGGGACCAGACGTATTATGGAGGTTTCCTCAGGCAATTATCACATTTGAATTGGTCATGTATCCACAATTCCTTCGAATCACTCAACCATTCTACACGAAATGAGTATATAAAATTGCCATGTAATGTGTACTAAAAATCCAGTCAGCGCAGCAAGAAAGCAAAACGAAAGCAACAGCGAACAGCATGTACAAAGCTCTGAAATTCAACTGAACGAAAACAAAAGTTTACTTTGACTTTGTTGTACAAATACATAAAGAGGCAAAGATGATCATTAGATTCGCTCCTTTCGGGATTAGATTCAATGCAATGAACATGCATATAATATTACATGAGTAACTGTAAGTGAGCTTGTGTACTCAAAACAATGTAGTTGTCGTCGTGAGTCTGAGTGAGTGCTGCTTTAATAGATAAGAAAAGGGTTGACTTGTTTGCAGTTGCAAACTGTTGAAACTGAGAAAAGGAAGAAAGCGATACGCAAGAATAAAGTATTTCAAAAGAGTTTATATTGTTGTGCCAAAGCACGGCAGACTATTATTCACTGGCCAATACTAACTCGTATCGCTATTCCTGATGGTTAAACAACTTGACAGAACTTCACTACCAACAGCAAAAGATGATCATATTATCATGGCATTATATTGTTATGAGGAGGAAGACTTTTGCTGACTCTCCTTTTCTTTTGTTAAAACGCTTGTTGTAAAGGCTGTTGTAGTTTGGCTGATGGAACGGGTTATTGCATAAAAGTGATTTACATATGTATGATAATCTGCTGTAAAACATGTACTTAACAATCATCGAGGTGCATGAAACAAGGAGCCAAAGAATTAAAGATCACATCGCATTCAACATTGGGCCAAACAGTCAGCATCGGCAACACTTTGTTGGAATAATATCTCGTTTTGCTTTTAAGGCATTGTCTCCCGTAACTTCTCTCATGAATAATATATACAATACAATATGATGGTGAATGAAATAAGCATAAATATAACCAATTAAAGATTAATAAGACTTGCATCGTGATGATCAAGATCTCCTACCTGCTGTGTGTGGGTTGGAGATCTACTTCGGTTAAAGTTTGTTTTAACAGTCCGGTGCATAGCGCGCAGGTGTGTCTTTCCGAGACATAACAATTGTTGGCCTGACTGTTGCGCTGCACCAATATTATGCAATCTAGCGTGATATCCCTGTTGACTGATGACAGATAATGATTAGTTGAATGTGTATGTGTCCTATCTGTATAGCAAACATTGCTGTAAGAAGGATAAATTGGTGCAAAGTGTAGACAATCATAGACAAACGTACCCAGGTACTGTACTACTACTATTTATTTAATGGACCGAGTGAGTAATTATAAGTTTAATATTTTTTGTTACATTTAACTTTGTAGTCATCTGCTCTCTCATCATAGTTGAATTTCCGTCCGAAAACAAATGCCAGAAAAGAAATTATCCGAGGTCACAGGTATAGAAAGCTTGATGAGCCAAATTAATATCAATGAATTACGAGATGGTCCTTTCTTCTATTTACATATTAGATGCTTGTTTGATGTACATGCTTCATGCATGATATTTCATCTATGCTATACCTACGTGGCCATTTTATTTAATAATTTTTAGCTTATTTAGCTAATATTTTATGTTGTACCGTGAGAATCCATACTTTTTACTGTTTCCCAAAAATAATTTTATTGGACAGCTTGTTTATGAAAACAAAGGTAGAGTCAGTCCCAACTCCAACTGTGATGCTTTATGTACAAAACATAAAAACATTTACAATTTGTGAGATGAAAAATCCTAATAATAAATGCACATCAGGACAATGGCATCGGCACCGCTAGCATTTATCAGCAATGTTACTACCGACTAACACCTTATATAGTTAATGCATGAACTTACTGTATTGTACCGCTTCGTGTTCTCTGATCTGTTTGTAGCGTTTACTGGGCAAGCCCACACATTTTTAAGCATTTGCATAAGATTCTAAAATGTCATATTTTTTAGGCGACGTCTTGTGTCCTGGGGACTACTACTAGTATAACATTACCTGACGATGTTAGGATTACGTAACCCCCAAACGTTTACAACCAACAACAACGCATATTTCCATATTCGCCAGCATAAGTATTCATAGATGCAAAAAAAATTAATTTCGAATCAGCAGCGGAACACCAATGCATTGAAACTTAATAGTGAGATAAATGAAATAAAGGCCAATTTAAGGATGATGTGGACTTTTGAAAATAATATGTCCCAACGAAAGGTTTGTCGTTAGTGCAGGATCATTACTTCTTCCAATTCCTTAAGGATTGATTGTCTCAAAACAATAATTTCAAATAGTACCCAGCACAAAACAAATAGTTGAATATGATCTCAAATAGGTACAATAAACCTCCTTGCGGTGTTTAATTGTGGAACTGAACTGTGAACTGATCGTGAACGTGATATGAAAAATGTACTTAAACTGCACATTACACATGATTATGCTAACTATTAGTTGTATAGCACATTTTAAATCTTTGTTTAACGGATAAATAGTACAGCTTTTCTCTGTCTGCAACTCACAATAGCAAAATTAAAATGTAGGAAAACATGCATTTCGTGACGCAAAAGGAGCCTATATGGTAGGTTTTGCTGATATTGACGTCTGCTAACAAGATGCAAATAATAAAGCAATATGGTAATGTAATGGCTTCATTGTTGTAATTTTATACGCATGCACAACCCATTCATCATAATATCACAGGCATTGTCCGTCATAGATGCTCATCTATTATTGCATTGAATGCATTGTTTGGCTCTTTGCACTGCTCTTTGGTAAATAAATCAAAACGGTTATCTAACTTTCTTCTTTTTGGCTTTGCATCAACGTTGATGCACTACGGGTTGTTACATTTTTTAATGTTCTCGTGACAAGGAGGGAGGGGAGGATGAACTTGCAAACTTGTACTTACTTCACTTATGACTAGTTGTGACCTTTTAGTTTCGGTTTCTAAAGTTAGACAACATACATGTTGTAGTCATATACGTATTTTTACATTCTTCTCCTTTCGTGTCATGTTCTTAAAGTTCGTACGAAGATTAAACTTACTAACGAAAACGTATTAGCACTTGGTAGCAATTTTAGGAGGTTTTAGTCATGAAGCCAGTTATCAGTTATTAGAAAGCACAGCACACGAAGTAAAAATGCATGCATATTTTTTTGTTTGATTGAACTAACGCTGTGGTGTATCGCGATACCCCATAACCGTGAAGAAAGCAAAGCAACTGTCTCTCTCTCTCTGGGCAGAAAAACCGAATGTACTGTAGGCGTAATATAAAATGATGTTAACGAAAACAAAGAATCAATGCAATATTCAATTTTTTAGTAAGTGATTTAAGCGAATAACGGTAAATTAAACGCAGTTCCATTGCACAACTCGTATTTTGAGATTTGTAAAATACCATTTTACCATTTCATATATAATGATCCTTTCGTTGGTGTGTTTCAGTAATTAGTCTCCTCTCCCGAATTATGCAATTTTGTATTGATAGAGATATTGTTTTGGTTTCGCTTAGCCACATCATCAGATGCGCTAATTGCAAATTATTGCTGCAAGTAAAGGCGAAATGTATTGTAATTCCAAATTACATGCATTTTTATTTTCCGGTTCATCAAGATTAATGAAAAGGCTAAATCAAACGAATTATGAACAAAACAAAGAATATCATTAGGTTTCAAGATTAACAACTGAATAAGCATGTATGGTTATAAAATTATTCGTCATAAGGTAACACAGTGATTTCGATACAACGGAAAACGGTATATATATAAATCCATCTAATTATATTCTAAATCTTGATTACGGCTTAAACTCCATATTATACTCGGTAAAGCAACGAAGTCAAAATTTCTTTTTACGTTATGTCACAATTGACATGAAAACCATGCACGTTTTTATGTATGTACATACAGATCAACGTCAGAACGGGGAAGAGGATCGGACGGATTAACATCTCTAACTGCAAGCAAGCAATAGGCACCTGCAATCTGACAAAAATCTGGTTTTGCTGTGAGGAGATACGTACCGTAATTCTCAGAAAGCATTGACGCAGCGCATTAACGTTTTGGAATGGTCGGGTACGATGATGAAAGGAAGAAGGAGGCACAATTGTCAGAATTTTGGAAAGGTGTTGCTGGCACGCTAAGCGGTACTCTTACAAGATTGATCTGTCAACCCCTGGATGTTATCAAAATCCGTTTTCAGGTATTTACTCAGTCTGAAAACGATATTTCTAACCTATAATTTGTATTATTTCGCATGTAAATCCAATCCACACCTCTGTATCAACAAAATTTCCTTATGACTGCTTTTCTCAACGAGATTTCTTGCATATAGAGTAACCACGTTGGCTTTGTAAACTTCGTATTGGATTGTTTAGGCCATTTACATTGAGTTTAGATTAAAAAATCACATGCATAGTGTGAGAAACGAGGGGTACCACGGTCGCTCTTTGCAAATTGTAACTCCTTTCTGGCATAGTTTAAATATTTCAATGTGATACAGCCACTGCAGTCTGAGATAGATGAGAAAAATGGCCCATGAAATTGGTTTGAAAATGAGAGTCGAACGAAAGTTCGAAGAAACAGCTAAATGGATACCTGCGAAAGCGTGACTTTTAATTTATACTTTGCTTCGTGTTGCTTCGATAATACAGTTAATTCCTGTGCATTTCATATCTTACTTAGTGCGCTAGCATGATGATAGAAGAAATTGACAGAATTTCCTGATTTACAGTGTAGCAATTGATGTTTGAGTCATCATGTTTTTACTTTACAACATATAATAATAGTAAATAGCTGGAGTCAAACGTTTTGACTCCCAAAAATAAACAAAATTATTACTTCAAATTTGCAACAAGTCAAAATAGTATAATCCTGAAGTAGATGATAAAGTTAGGGAATCTTTTAGTACTATCAAAGGAGGCTCAAATGCTTCCTCAATGTCGTATTTATCTTTTCGTGTAGACTATGATTAACGAAAGCGTAAAAAACAACATGAAATTACAATTGCCAAAGGCGAAATACCCGGTCCTAATAAAATTTACAGTACTTATTCCTGATTAAAAAATGTAATACATTTTAAACTACTTGTGGATGAAAAGGGATTCTCTCTCCCCGAATTTGCATGCATCTCACGAAAACTTGATTGCTATAATTATTTCCGATTTGTCTTTCATTCAATGAGGGATTTACTACCTTGTTTTTTTCTGCTCATCATCGTGCAATCTCCTGTATAGCTACAACACGAACCACTGGCGAAAAGTCAAGAAAACTATTACTGGAGCTTGAAACAAGCCTCGGTCAGAATTCTAAGAGAAGAATCAGTGCTGGCCTTATGGAAAGGCCATGTCCCAGCGCAGCTATTGTCCGGAGCGTATGGGCTTGTTCAGGTGAGCTCTTTAGTGTACCCACAATAATTTTTTCATTGACCTCTGCAAAATATTTGCATATTTTAATTTTGCAATAATATTTAAGTTGGCAAAAAATATAATATAAAAAAATGAAGAAATATACCTACCAAATGTAATGAATGTTTTTTTATTAAAATTTAAAAAACGCTTTAGCGTATTAACAAGATTTTATAAACCCTTCATGATTGTTGCAGATGGCAAAAAAGTTTTGATTGGGATGGCTTTAGGCACCTAACGTAATACTGGTTTCTTTATATTTATCTGTCATCAGTTTAGTTGTTTTGAAATGATGACGAGAATCGTCTTCAATGTCTTTCACGGAGAAAACAATAAAACTGTCACGCACTTCATCTGCGGCGGTATAAGTGGTGGAATAGCGACTGCAATTACAATGCCCTTTGATACGATCAGAACCCGACTTGTTGGCCAAGGCGAGCCCAAGGTACGATTGCATGTATCAAAACAAAATGGATTCATATGTGATCAACGATTTATTTTAAAAACTTGTTCTTCCATATTTTGAGGTTTTTTGCCCAAAAATAATATGTTGCAATTTCTTTTTATAAGATATATCGTGGAATGGTTCACGCTTTTACGTCCATGATAAGGTACGAAGGAGTGAAATCTCTGTTCAAAGGCCTGACTCCTAATTTAATTCAAATAGCCCCACACACAGGTATGCAGTTTGGGTTCTTTCACCTGCTTTCGAATCTCTACAGATCTACCTTTTCAGGTACTACTACTAGAATAAAAATATATGCATGCTGAAAATAGCTGAACTTTGTATAGATTTTTAGTGTTTTTTACATCATTTAAATGTTAAAAGTCAGAAAAACAAAGGAGTTTGGGAGAGCAACATGTCATTATTGATGTAAAATACATTTTTTCTTCCTTTTTGAAAATATTTTTATTCAGCTACGGACGGAAAACTGCCCCTCTATGCTAATCTAGTCGCTGGATCAACTTCTGGTTTCATAGCTAAAGCAGCCATTTACCCTTTAGATTTAGCTAAAAAGAGATTGCAAGTGCAGGGATTCGAAAATGCGCGTTCCAAATTTGGGAAGGTAAAATTAACTCATGCGTAGTAATTTTTCCTGCCGCTGTTCATCCCAAAGCTTATGAATATGTAAAACTTTGAAAAATATTGAATTGTTGATGTCTCAGGTAAAAAAGTACAATGGCCTGAGGCACTGCTTGGCGCTTACGTGGAGGGAGGAAGGAGTTCGTGGTTTGTACAAAGGTTTTTTACCCAGCACAGTGAAAGCAATGACAACAACCGGACTTATATTTACGCTTTATGAAGAGATAACGCATCTCCTAGCTTTAGTAATTCTGTGATGTATGTTTTATATTTTTAGCATTTGATTTAAAAACGAAAATGTTTAGATCAATGTGTGTTGTATATTTAATTATATGCGTAATACCTATGAACAATCTTGTCAGTTTAAACAACGGTAAATGCGTCACGCAATAACTGATTTTAAAATGTCAGCATCTTAATTTACCAATTACCAAATACACAAATAATCGCCACCAGTATTTTATTTAAAAACAGAAGTAACGACATAATGATGAACTGAACAATAAAGAGCACATACATAGTTTTTCAACTTTCTTAGTTTTCTCAAGAAATCGTAATGAGATACTTGGATGAGTCGGATGAGATACTTCTCATTTCATTAAAGTCATATCATGCAAGTCATGTGTCGTTCTTTCAGATTGCATTAAAATAACTTAATTTCTGATCGTACATCATGTCATGTCAATTCCATAAACAAATGATGATATCATGGAAAGGAAATTCCAGCTTGAATTGCTGGAAATTCCAAGATTGAGAAGCATTCAGGTTTATGGCTTGTAATACAAATTAATAATTTTTATCAGTTCAACCAATCCACCTATACTAATTAATATGGAATTCTAGTCATATTGTTCCTTTTTTCTTCAAGAAACAACTATTTTACTGATTATTGCACTGTTTCAGTTTTTAAAAATATAGTCATATTTTATGCCAATCAATGTTTCTCCAACTCAATCCCACGCTATTTAATTAAAATTACGTTTACTACTCGTTTTGTTTCAATTCGCCTTGCGATCTATCTTACCATTTACCATCTTGTCTTTCCTTTGTCCTTTGGTTTACAATGTACGACATAAATAATATAGGATGGCGTGCATGAACAAAGTAGCTTTGAATGTGAGATGCTCACAGCTGTTGTTATGATTGAGTTCATGTTCATTTGCTTTTGTTGTAATGATGCTCTTCGTAGACAGCTGATGTTATGCGTGTTTTTGTTGAGTTCTTGAGTTCCAAAAGTCACAAAATGTTCAAATGTTATGCGATTTTTAGAAGCTCCGAAGCAGGAACCTTCCGTTGCTAATTTTCAGAGTTTATTAAAATGTCGATAGTTCAATGTGCAGTATAAGAAATAGCCAAAGCAGCAGTTCTTCAATGTTGTTCTGTTGTCAGTAATCAGCGTTCTAGGACTTATTGCGGCGTGCACGAGGAAGTCAGAAGAGATGGAGAAATCTAATGGAAGTACTGGAGATGATTGTCTTCCAGAGCAAAGTCCGTCATTCACTCACGCCCCCCTTTCTGTTTTAGATTCCACTGGAAGTAATTTTGTGACAGAGGGGGTAGCGAATTACAGTAGCTTGGATGATAACCTTACATCTCAGGAAAGAGTGATATCATGTCGGCTTTGTGCTCTCGTCGTTAGTGACGCTGCTGAGAGACACGAGTCGATTGAGATTAACCACCAGTGGTTTCAAAGCACTGAGACGATCGATTCCGTTATGAAAAAGTACTTGCCCCCAGGACTATTGGTAAGAATATTGTACATTTTGTTTGTCCTATGTATGTCAGTTCCTTTCACTCTAGCTTCTCGAATTTGTTTGTATTTAATGGAAATTGTTTGAATGAATCATATCATAGACTGAAATTCCAAACGAGGGACTGTCTCAATTTGTATGCTCATCATGCTTCTCAAGTCTTCAGCTAATTAAGGACTTCATTGATAAAATCACCAAAGGCCAACAAATGCTTAAAGAAATTTTCCATCAAAATAGTCATCGTCTTAAAGCAAAACTGGGTGGAGATACAACTAATGAAACACATGAGAGTGCAACTTTTGCGAAACCGAAGAAAAGAGGAAGACCACGAAAGGGTGAAAGAAAGGATTCAGTATTAATCAAAGAGACATGTTGTGATGAGCCTGAGCCACCTCGAGGGAAAAGAACATGCCGCCCACCTGCAAGATATGGAGCTTATTTGACCGAAGAATCTTCAGACACATCAGCAACCCCTGATTACGATTGTTCTCGGGATGAAGCAAAGGTTGGGGATGATACATCAAGTAATCAGCCATTAGCCTCTGAGTTGGTGGCACTGCCTGAAACTTCAACAGAAATTACCACAGGGGAAGTAGAAGAAAGCAAATTTGCTTCTTGTTCACCCACGAGGAATGAACATGAACTTGTTGGCACTGTAAATGAGTTATCCACAGAAGATGTCAACAGCAAAGATGTTACAGTGGATATTGAAAATTCAGCAATTGCTTCGGATGATGATAATGATGGTGACGCCAACTTCCAATTGAGCACGTTTAGACAAGGACGGAAGCCTTTAAAAAACAGGAAACGGGGACGGCCAAAGAAGAGAAAAGTACATAATTTTAAGTGTGATTTATGTGAAAAAGTGTACACCTCAAACGCGTCATTGGTGTATCATCAGTTATCACATCATGAAAATAATGGAGATTTCAGCTGTAATTTATGCAAGAAAAAGTTTAACCATAAAGCCCTTCTTGCCAACCACATGTTTACGCATTCTTCAGCCCTGCCATTTATATGCGATGAAGATGGGTGCAATTCTAGCTTTAGAAGCCGGTAATTTTCAGTAAATCAAATGACGACGAAAATTATTAAGCCATAATCAATCGTAGCAAAATAATATCTCTTTAAATTGTGGTTTACATCCAGGGGGAGCTTGTTCAATCACAAAAAAGCTGCACATATTCCAAGCACGGGTAAACCTTTCACATGCGAAACATGTGGGCTTCAGTTTTCCCTTAAAGCGACATTGCAAGCACACCATAAGCTTCATACAGGTAAAGTTACTCTCTCGTTTTCTCAGCAATTTGGAAAATTCTATAATGTCTCAGGTTTTCACGAACCGTAATAATATTTTGTCCTGTATCACTTTTCAGGAGAAAAGCCGTACCATTGTATGTACTGTGATAAGAGCTTCAGTCATCGAGGAAACATGAAAGAACATGTTCGTACGCATACCAAAGAACGGCCGTACCTTTGTGATTTCTCAGAGTGTGGAAAGACTTTTACCACTTCCACACAACTCAAAAGTCACAAAATGTAAGCGATAATTTTTATTCATATTTTTGTACACTTTTGCACAACTACACTTCTATGAATATTGCTTAAAGTTTGGGGAAAATACAATGGCCTGACTTGACATAAATTAATCATTATTTACGTTACAGGAGACATTTAGATAGTAAGCCTTTTTTATGCGGGGAGTGTGGCAAAAGTTTCTCTCAAAGAGCTGGTCTGTCTTCTCACATGAAAAGTCACAAAGGCGAGTCAGTGGTAAGTTTCAATAAATAACTGTTGGTTGGGATGAGTATTCATATAACCTGATTTTTTAACAATAAATTATTTTGATAACCTTGCAAGAAATGTTCCATATGCAATAAAGAATTTTCTGACCTCTCTGCTCTAAGTAAGCATCAGAGAATGCATACTGGGGAAAGGCCGTTTCATTGCCCTCTATGTAGTAAGGTTAGAATTTGATTTTTTAACTCGTCAAACTTGATAATTGTTTGAATTTTTATTTAACAAGTTTGTTTTCGAAATGTAGAAGTTTTCAGACCCATCAAACTTCAGAAGACATAAGCGAACGCACAAAGAACTTAAGGATGCTCCTACTACCGTTACGACAAGTAGTGCCACTTCAGTAACGGAGAGCATTCAAAATATATCATCAGCATCCCCTCTTCCTGCCCGCACAGATAAAAGGACGGACGAAGTTGCCTCAATATCTAGTGGTTTTGAAATGGGTGAAGCAGCAGTAAATGAATATGAACACCATGAAGTAGAGGCAGGCACGGTGGCCGAAACGCTTGTACAGATTTTATCGCCAGAGGAATTAGCAACGTTAAATGCATCCGCTTCGTCAAATGATGGAAATATTATATTTTTGTATCAGCCAGAGGATTTGTTTTCTGTCACTGTCGAGGAAAATCAAACAAATGACGTAAGCACAAATAACACTGAAAATGTAATGGAGTAAAGTTGAACGTATAGTATAAAAGGAACATTCTTATGATAATTTACGTTGCATTTTTTGTTAGGTGTCCAACGAAAATGGAGAGACTGTTGTTCTACAAGAAGTAATCGAAATGGGAGATTTACAAGCTGAGCTTCCATTTGAATCACAAGACGAAAATGAATGAATTAAAATATTGAATGTTAAGGGGATTCAGTTCAATAGATGACACTGTTCGTATTTTTTGTTACGTTTTTATAAATTTGACCCATGCATTTTTGAATCCTTGATTAAAACAGTCTGAGACTGCCATTGCAATTGCAATACATAATATAATGTAATAGTTTGTTGTGTAATTTTATTTTTTAAATCGACACCAATATTGTGGACAAGTCGAAAATGCATACTATGTACTTTACTTATGCAACTTATTTCACCACCCCTGGCTGTCTTGGTCAAGAGGACCAAGATGAAAGATAACATTTCAGATTGTGATTCTGTTCGGTTGGATCAGGTTTCCCTCATGCCACCTTTACAGATAGCCTGAATTTGCATTACCTCAAGCTAACCGCAGTAATCTTCTAAATGGAAAAGCACTTTTCTTTTCTAGCACTTGTTGCGCATACAAGTACTTTTATAAATACCTAGTCTTTCAATGCACTACCCTTTCCACAATGGCAAAGGAAATTATGAAAAATGTTGATGTTGATAGGAAGATTTGCAAAAAGATGTGCATAATGCATAAAGAAACTGAAACAAAATCATACGACTATGGTATAATTTATAATGTCATGTAATGCTAAAAAATAGGTATATTGATTTCTTGACGTGACAGACGACTTGTAGTGACAGTCGTTTTGAAATAGAAAAAAAAATCAAATACATAGTAGGACATCCAGTTTTTGTACAACATTGAACGACTTCCATGTTTGAAATGCAAGTGTAAAAACTTCTAAATGCATTAAATTACATCTCATTAATAAAGTAGAGTATGTTTTAGTTAATGTCATTAGATAATACATCTTGATGTTCATGGGACAAAGTTATTGTAATTAGAAAACTTTCGTTCTTCGTTCAAGATGAATGGTAATATATGTAGCTCATTATTGTCATTATTTAGGGCAGAGACTTGAAAACTAACGTACGGCCATGGCTGGAGTTTGTACTAATGTAAATGGAGTTTGAGTAGACTCACAGGACTACTGTCAAGTGAAAACGTAATTTATTATTACTTTACTTCACAAGCTTTTCTTGGGAAACTGTTTTCTTGGGTTTTGAGGTTGAGGAGATACATTCATACTTTATATCTTGGGTTGGAATGTTGGAACAGGCTACATATGTATTAAAATGGCTCGAGGCTTAGAGTCTTAGAGTGTGTCTAGTGTAGTGTACACAATATAAATTGAAAAGGAAAGCACCCTTCTGGAACGAACAACTGGAACAAATACACATTGAGCACGATGCATACAGAATTCATCCAAATTCATGGAGCGGAGCAGATTCTGGATTATTAATATCACTGTACCACCACCACCACCTACCTATTTTTTGCGATGCGTGTGGTAATGTGATGAGAACGCAATGAATATTGGTTGGACAAGACCAAAAGAAGAGATGGTAAGTTCTTCTCCAGCAATCCCAATGATATTCTTCACACAACACATGTGCAAGTTTTACTGCCTTCAGCCTTCTTATCTCATTCTACATTTTTAAACGTACTTACATGCATATCCCATCTCTTAATTTGTGTTTTGGCTGACAATAGTCTTAAAGCAACAATTGCTGGTTGCATGAGCATGTCCTTCTCCAAAGTCAAAGTCATGCTGTGTAAAACGATTTGTTTTGAAGCTATTCTTGCACTACTTAATTGCATTCAAACGCAATGATTCTCTTTCTCATCGTTTCAGAACAAGTGTGTATCTCAATTTAGTTTTTCTTCATGAAAAAGGCATAGTAGTAATCGTCGCTTGAAGGACGTGCAGTTAACACTTTTCCATCAAGCCACAAATCTAGCCAAGCCGGTTGATGGTTGATCCAGTTAGTTAGGCTCCAATGTAGGACGTCGTACCTCATGTTCTATATTATGTTTACTTGGATCGTGTAAATCCACTTAATATTAATTGTCCTGTTTACCAGATCGAAGTAAATTTCAGTAGTAGGTTTTACCACCGTGCTTCAATGCATGCCCATTTTGGCCATGTGTGGAGTCTAAACTAAAACTCTTTGCAATCTTTGATAAGAAAAATGAACAGTGAGTACATATATCGTTGATCGCAAACAAATCAATATCGAACAACACATTCATCATCACACCCCTTTTTTCGTCAGATTTTTCCAAAAGCAAAATTGTGAAATCAATCTCGGTGTTGTTGAGTAGATGTTAACTAAAGTTTTAACCAGTACTAGTGTAAAGAACGTGTCTCTTTGAATACACAAGACGAAAAAAGACAACGCTCTCATATATGAGTCAAGGTTTGATATTACATTTCATATTTTTTGGAGGTGTGTGGTGTAATACACGACGTCCTCCCACAAACTATCATCCTCCATAAGTTTTCATGCTACTCAAAAAATCCTCGTTTTAGAGAGTTTTCAAATCGAGTAATTTGGTATTGACGTGAAGCAATTTTGAGTGAGAAGTTGCTTATTGCGCAGTTGAGCACAAGTGCCAAAAAAAACGCCAGACAAAGGGATCACAAAGGAAAACAAAGTGAGTATTGAAGCATTGAAAGATTGCAAGTGTGTGGAAGCTAGTAAAGCAACATTCGAAGCTACACAATACAGCCCACCTCGTCGCCGTGTGGCGACTGGCGAATCGGTAAACTTGACAATCACAACTCACAACGTGGTGAAGCCGAACGTGGAGTGCAATGAGGTGAGCCAGTATAATGATTCACGGTGTTGTTGGTTGATGAAATGGAGGAATGACGGAAAAGTTGGAAAGCTTTGCCAGGAAAAAATCTTTGTGTGTAACTTTTCTATTTGTTCTTTACTAAACCAGCATACCTATGTAAAAATGGTAAAAAATTGTCTATAAATAATTATGTAGTAAGAAATATAATTTCGTCACTTGCTTGCAAACATTTCAAAAAGAGCTCATGAAAATAGAAATAACATATTATTTTTCACTATATTTATTATGTATCTGCAAGCCGAGCAGCAGCATTAGCTGTTATACTAAAAAGTTATAAGTATTTTCATAAAACATTTTTGCATAACACCATATTATTATAAGAAACAACGTGCATTCATGATGAAAATTCCATGATGTGCTTGTACAACTTGTGCTCATTTTTCTGATATGTTTATGGGAAGATTCCGTGTCAATCAAGTGTATCAAGCACAAGTCATACGACAATTCTCCTACTGACTTAATTGGTGAGTTGAAAAAGTAACTTTTCTCGCTTTTCAAACGCACGCCTGGGCAGGATAGATTTATTGTTTGCCTTTTAGTTAGTGCTTTTCCATTGACGACAGTGATAGAATGATAGAAAGATCCTAATCCTGAAAAAGACGAATAATTGTCCTAAAAAATCACACGGAGACTGTAATTTTGGAGAAGTGTGCCTCGTTTGCTTAGATAGTTTTCACTGTTACTAGTCGAGTCTCAAAATTATTCAGTATACAAAATCCACAGTATTTCAAAATCAATCAAAATTTCGGGTGTTAGAGTTCATTTACATTACATCTTTCAGTTTATTGAAAATCATTGGATTTACACATTCTCTGTAGTATGTTTACCCATTTATCAAAACCAAAAAGTAAATTAATGTTTGTTATGACGTAATATTCAGTACATACACAAAGATAACATTCAAATGATCCTATCTCTTTCAGCAAGACTAACGAGTCATTCGATGAAGACTGATTATTGATGGAGACTGACCACTACCACACTAGCAATCAATCAGCACCTAGTAAAGCAGCTAGCAAGCGTAGAGTATGAAGAATATTATGGAAAGAAGATAAGCGCACAACACTCAACAGACAATTTGATGTTTGTCACATACTGCCCCTAAGAGATTTCCTGTAAGAGCAAGGACTAGGAAGCCTGAAAGCAAGACCTGAATGAGTGTTACAAATTCAAACAATGTGTGGATGAAATTGTGGGAAACGTTGAACGTTTATTTTAGTAGAGTGTCGATTGTTTTCCCAAAAGTGAGCCATTAGTAATAATTTTTCTATAACAGCAACTGTCAGAAATAGGAGTGAGTTGTGGTCAGGAGAAGTTGAAAGTTTCATAGTTAATTATTTGCAATCTGTTTCGAACAACGGAGATTGATTTCTCACACATTTCCTGCTGTAAACCCAGGCCCTGCATTTACGTTCCTGATTCACAATGGACACAGACGCGAACCGGAAGACAATGAATATCGCGGAAGCCTCAGACTCGCAACCAACGCTAGATACAAATCCAAACTTTCCAAGTTTGAACTGGGGTGATCCGAAACCATTGATTACGGACCCTGTTGCACTCATGCGGGGAGGAAAAGGTTCTCCATGCAGTAGTCCCATTACGGCTAGCTCCCCCGGAGTACTTGGACTACCTATTCCGTCACCAATAATTACCAAACGTACTCGTACTAATTCAACGTAAGTTAAAGCGAATAATGTCATCACAAGTATATATTTATTTCAATGATTTTATGACCACTAATAACTCAATATTTCGTCTCACACTGAAATACAGGTATGATCGAGCTATGGAAAATCCTATAGAAAAAGGATTCATCAAATATTTCAGCAGGGGCAAAGGACATGGATTCATTAGCAGCGAGAGAGGTGGAGATGACATATTCGTTCACATTTCTGAGTAAGCGTTATCCGATTTACGTTTCTTAACCCACAAATCGATAACTTTTTTATAACTTACCGGGTCATTTTGGCTAACCACATTTTTTTGGTTTAGTATTGAAGGCGAATATGTGCCACGGCAAGATGATGAAGTGAGTTTCCGGTTGTGTCCCATACCTCCGAAGCTCGAAAAGTTTCAAGCCATTCATGTCAGAATAATCAATTTTACACCGGATGTTCACCTCAAATGGGATTCTCCTTTGCGCGAGGATGAAAAGAACGAGTATGTTAACTTACGGAGTATCAAAACAAAGTCCAACCGGGTCATTTTGAATAAATACCTCACAAGAATGTTTTAATTTTCTGCAGATTAATTCAAACATTTGTCGTGGACTGAATCAACAGATGCCAGGGATGTCATAAATCCAATTACGTTGAAGAGATAGATGTCTGGAAACTACGCATAATGATGTGCACATTAGATTTAGTGTGAACAGTGTAACATAATATTATGTCATCAAATTCTTATTGCACGCTTCTAGAAATAGAAGCATTCACTTCACTGTAACTCGTTAAGTCAACCGTATGTGAACAACCCATTATTGTTTTCCCGCGATAAACGCTAATTTAATTTATCGCTAATGTCGTCACACCGAAAGAAATGAACTACAGACGATGTCAAATGTATAAAAAAAATTATTAATAACTAAGAACTCGGAATTAGGCAATAGAAAGTACAAAAAAATCATAATTAAATGCAGGGATGGACAAATAATATTGGTTCTACTAAAACAATACAGAAGAGGCTTTCATCTTACATTATTGTATAAATAGTTTATTAACTACTACGGCTTAGTACTTCATTAGTTATTCAGAGCAAACTAGCAAAAAAGTGATATCCAAAATTAAAGCTTCTGATTATGTATACAGAATGTAATATCTATTATCTTACTGTACAATAAACAATAATTATTGTAAATGTTGAAATAAATACTTGTAAAGAGTAAATCTAACATCATAATTTTATTTTTTTTCTGTATCCCTGCATGAAAAAACATGTGTTCTTCATGATAAAACTAAACTTAACTTGTGCACAAATCCTTCCAAAAATACGTAATATTAGGAATATTTCATTTTTTAGCTATAAATTATTTTCGGTAGGCTGGAATAATACGACATTCCAAAAGAACAAAGTACTCTGAATACTTATGTACTTGACCGAAGAGAATACATGTAGCAGTCTAACTGATACTCTTCTTCATCTAAAGTTACCTCCACTGATGTTAGGACTGCTGCGTCAGTTTCATAATCTGAGACTCTTAACCTTTTGTCATCCTTAAGATCTTTATCATGCTCTTGATTGCTCCCGTCGGACTCGGATTCATCTGTGAAACCAGAAAAAACTTGTGTATAAAAATGGGGCAAAAAAATGAGAGAGTCAGCAGATAAAAACGCAGTGTTACATACGTCAACTTTTATTACCTTGAGTAGAGCAAAAACATTCCGTTAAGAAACAACTGAGACATAAAAAGTTTCCGCAAAGGCACAAGACCATGTAATATTGCTCAACTTCCATAGAGCATTTCAAACAACGGTTGCCTGTGTTTTGAAAACATTAAAGATTCATTAAGACTATCAAATTACTGCGGGTGCAACAATAATATAATTGCATTTTATTACCATTGTTGGCAAACATTTCGAACACATCTGGAGGAAGCAGGTAGGCAAACACAGGATCTCGTGTACCAGTTTCAAACGGGATGTTGTTGTTGTTCATTAAATCCGATGTGTCTCCAGAAGTTTTAGACTGGCCGTTCTCCGAAGAGTTTTCAGGCGTACCTGCAATATTGTAAATTATTACAGTTACATACCATAATTTAATATTACGATAAATTCATAATGCATATCATGTGCTCTGGTGGCCCTTAAAAACATACCTTGAATAGAAGATAAAGGATCGGCTGATGATCTATGATTTTTATCAGATACTTCCTGAGGCAAATCCTCCACTTCCATCGGTTGGAAATTTATTCGCTTTCGTCCAGCACCCCTTCCTCTACTTCTACCCCTACCCTTACCCCTTCTACCCATTTTTAAATGATTGGATATCAAAGTACAATCAGAACAACTCTAGAAAATATCGTTAGTTAAAGAACTCTGTAGAAAAATGACTATATGACGCTACGTAAAATTCGCAATAAATTATTTTTATATGAAGTTAGAAACAAGTAAGAGTAAGATTTTAACTTTACTATGAGCAAAATAAGAAACAGAGAGAACAAAGGAGCTCAACTACTACAGCTGTCAAGTACAAAGTAGGGGACAAGAGCAAAAGCAGCAAGCAAGCGCAGGGAATCAAATCCGAATCCGAGTACAAACAAGCACGGAAAAGTTTACATTGAAAGGGTGAAAGTACGGAGTACGCATAAAAGGTCATTTACAAAGTTGAAAGACGTTTTCTACACTTCAACCTGTTCGTGTCTCGCCATTCACCAATCGTTGGCTGTATGTTCATGGTTCATAATAATAGCGCAATGGCCACAACAAATTATTCAATTAATTTTTACCTGTTTGCGTTCGGCATTCAGATTGAATAGCCATTCATTTAATTTTTAAAATGAATCAATGAATCAAAGAATGATTGTAGCATTCACAGCATTTTCTTATGAAATTTCGCCGAAATAAAGTAGCCGTAATAATATGACAAATAAACTATATTATGATGATGCTATTCTATGTCTAGTCGACTCGAGTAATTCAACCTGCATAAAAGAACCCTAACACCGAACTTGTATGATTTTTCAGTTTCCAAATTCAATTGGTAAATTCTGATGCAATGTGTATAAAAATGAATTTACTTGCTTCCAGTATATATTTGCATAAATCCTACCGACAAGAGTAAATCAAGCAAAGGATCATGAGCTGAAAGCGTTGAGCATGGATGCTCCAAATTTGTATTTAAAAAAAAAACAAAATGGAAGGAAAGAACGATTGAGGCTCTCCGCATGGGAAGAACAAGGACCATCAACTATCAATTTAAATGTTTTGCATATTATGGCCTTCCACGACGGCTTATCCGATACAGCAAAATGGAAACACTCATTTTTCAAGTGCATCAATATGCAATGTGTACTCACTCCATGATTCATGGGAAGATTTCATGAGCGAATAAAAACCCTCCCGCATTAGTGCCTTTGCTATGTCCTTTATTCCTTCCTCTCTGCCCTAAATACGAATGAACCTTTTCATTCTGCCTGTAGTAATTTTAGCATCCCTTCATTTCGTTCCTGATTAACTGGTCCAATATGCAAATTGTGTAAGGAAGATGGGTCTAGTCTCGCCTAAAGCTACTATGTTTCAAGAAAAGCTGAAGTCAGATTGATTAAAAAAGTATGCAGTTGTTTCCCGCGTTTAAGTACCTAATCCGTTTCCCTATTATTACCACCCTCCTGTTTTAGATTTGAGGCAGTTTGCATGCACTCTCGTTGACCGTTACTCATATTCTTCATTTCCCATTCTTCTGGAAATGTCGACAAACAATTAAAAATTTGTTTGAACTGCGCATTTCGGTCTAGAGAAGAGGAAGGAGAAGGAACATGCTTTCCTTGCGCTTCTCTCTTTCGGCTTTTTTACTTACTTTGTGTCTTGCTGCAACTTGTTCTTGCTATAAAAACTATCCCTCCTCAGTTTCCTTTGTTGAAAGGCAAACCAAACATGCAGTGCTCGACTGACTGACAGAGAGAGTCCCTAATAACCGCAATGCAATTCTGGCTGGGAAATACTCACTCAACCCAACTTACATAAAGTAGATAGTAGACAAAGTAGACATTGTTCACATGGAATACAAATAATATCATGGAATTCTCTAGTCTCCTTCCTCAGGCATGCCAGGTTTCGGTTACATGCACAATGCGGTAAGGGAATAAAGTTGTAGTAAATTTGAAGCGCATAAAAAAATACAATCACACTTCTGCCTTGCCTTGCTCGCTAAAAATGTTGTGCTTTATGAGAAAAATGGTTGTGTAGAATGCGAGGTAAAGCCTGCAGTTTTTTTCTCCACTACTACTGTTGTGTCTGCTCCTCTGTCTGTCTCCTGCATACCTATTGCATATTATGAAAGTGAAATGTAAAAAAGGCAAGGCTGATGAAGGCAAAGAAAGGGAAAAAAAGAGCACGACGACCGAACGACCACACCACCGTCATCATCATCATCCCGTCGCACACTTAAAGTGCAAGTGGGCAATAAAGGAAGAAGCCGGGAGGAGCTCCTTGCAAAAATCACTTCACTTGAAGTTCAACAAAAAAGACAAGAAGAGGAGACGGACCGAGCGAACGGACGTTTACTTCAGTCACCGTCATTTTTAATCTCTTGTTTTACCTTTGCACTACAACAGCAATCAAAGAATCTCCAAAAGAAAACGTCTTTCTTGAAGGAGAAAACAATTAAAAAGCTGTAGCGAAATAATATTTTATTTTTGAGTATATTGAAAACCTTTTATACGGAGAGATCAAAGGGAAGCAGGAAAAAGAGAGAAAGAAAGGCTTATCGACATATTATATAGCTTTGCATACACAAAGATATTCTCGTTGTAAATTTTTACCGCATAATTTTATCGGGAGTAAAGTAGATAGTCTTCTTGAGAGTAAAAAAAAAGAAGTATTCCTTTGTCTCGTTTCGATATCTCTCCTCTGATAAGATCAAAATTAATCTGTAATCTTAATCTACATTTATACCTGTCACTGATTAGATATTTTTGTCCAGCGAGAGCATTTAGACGACTTGATTTTATGAAAGGTTCCTTTTTAGAGTGGAAAATAGAACATTGAATAACTGCGTGTTATTGTTTTCCAGTTTTGAGGGATTCATTTGTATTATTGTGGCAGAGGAAGGAAATACTTGGTGTTGTCAACTTTCATGTCACACGTGTACCGTACTAGTAGCAATCATAATAATATTGAAACTTGAAAGACAGCTGGTAAATTTGGTAGATCTTGTGGTAGTGACTATTCACTGGTTTGTATGTATTTAGATTGGTTTAATTGCTTAACGTAATAGTTAACTACTAATTTGTTGCCGCATTGCATTGTTTGCATTTGTGAGAGCACTTACTTGCAGTAGAGTATATAGACAGGTTCGCTGAGCGTGTACAGTTCACATTAACATTAAGCAGTAGTGTTTACATCTTAATTAAGAGATAAAAGCAGTCAGGCGGTCAACAAAACAGATCAAGTAATTTTTCAGCAGGCAACGAATTGCCAGATTTTAATCAAGTTTATCTTCTCATCGATAACGAAGTCGATTTTTCGAACTTAATAGGATTATTTTTTGTAAAATAGATTATCAAAACATTCACTAGCATTTAGATGACCAAAAGTCAATCTTGACATTTTTCACATATATTTTTTGAAAACTTCTGTTATTTTGATTAAAGAGGTGATTCTTTTTTTTTAATTTAGTAAGAGTATCGTCACTAGCAGTGCATGCACTGGTTATTAAAATAGACTGTAAGTGGCTGTAAAAATTAATCAATTCTCTACTCGAAGAAAACATTGTAATTTGTAAAATAAGGTCGCGATTTTTTTGTATTCAAACTTATTGTATAAGTATTTGTACATTTTCTATTTGACGAAATCTAGATTTGAAATTGAAAACTCTAAAAAATTTATAAATACGAAAAAAATACTTTGGGTTGTGTAAAAAGTGGTGGTACTAGAAGTAGAAAAAAATTAACGAAGATGAACATCAACATTAACGTTAGCAGTATGTCTAATCAACATCAGCATCTTTTGCAACAAATGCAAAAGGTTCACATGTAAGTCAATTTATATATTATTTGTATTTAAATTACATTTACTATGTGCTCGTCTTTCTAACTGTTTCATCTCTGTTAATAATTCCTCTTTTTGTTTCTCAAATAGGAAGTTGGAAGACATGCGGTTGAGACTGAACGAACCTATCGTACCTCTGACAAATGAAGCTATTCTTCACCTTTCAACCGAACTCCAGGTAATGGTTTTTAATATTTCTCATTGCTGTATGCATGTTAAAGAAAATATCCTGAATTATCCTTCGATTAAAGTCTAACAATGTGTAACTTTGATTATTTTTCAGCCTCTCTATAAGGCACTCATTATGTACAATTTGGACGAGTTTATCACTCGAAACCTGGAAACTGCTTTGTGGAATGACTGTTTCAAGACTCCATTGACTCGCTATGGTAGAACTGACAAAAATTTGTTCAATTTAATGATCGAATCTGGAGTTGGATTTTACCTTGGTCTTATTCAAGATATTGGAGTTCATTTCGATATATCATTCATCACGTAAGTTTCATCTACCAAAATCTATAGCAAATTGCAATAAATTGACACGAAAATGATTCGATTTATTTGCCATTTATAGCAACACTCCATCGGCGACAAAGCTGTACTGTACATCACCAATCCTGAACAATCATTTCATCAAGCCTTCGAAAAGCAGTATTTACTTCATTATTCAAAATTGTCTGCTGCATGTTGGGGACTTGTTGCGATATCGTGGCAGCAGCTATGCTGAGGCAATCAAAATGTAAGAAAATTTTTAAAAAACTCTTAATATAATCAGCAGTAGTCAATGCCATCACTTGTATTTCATAATCATGCATCAATAATGATTATTGTGCTCCTTTGTAGGTATGAGAAATCTGCTGCCGTGTGCCCATCAAATGGATACCCCTATCATCAGATGGGTTTAACCCAACTTCTTATTGCTACTACTTCTGGGGAGGATGAGGCTATAATGGACGGTCTCCTGTCCTGCTTCTATTATTTTGCCAGGTCACTAGCTGTCTCTAACCGATATCTGCCTGCATTTCAGTCAATCGAAAACCTTGTCAAGACCAAAGTAGAAATGATTGCGTAAGTACCTATAAATAATTTTTGAAGACTTGTAAGAAGTACTTGCAAAGTACTGATTGTTAAAATAAAAATGTGTATCGTGCCTAATTTCTTACTTAACATTTCGTATTTAAAGGAAAAAGCTCTCCAAAACTCAAGAGATGCTTCGCGTTTTCATGATATCCATTTACGAAAACACCAAAGGGTCCACCTTAAGTCAGCTTATGGGTCCTATTGTTACCAACCACGAAATCAATGCTTCCACTCTGGTGAAAATGATTGTCATTGCTTTATGGAACAATTGGCGAAATCAGTTCAGCGCTGGAAGTCTGGACATTGTAGCTACTATCTTTGACTCTATTGTGCAAGCAATTACATCGGTTCTTGGAATGGGTGAAGTGCAACAGCATTTTACGTTCTGCCTCCCTCATTGTAAGTAAACCTAACTCATCTTTGTCTTCACATTTTTCATCATGGGAGTCCTGCCCTGAAACGTAATCTCTATTTTGCGTTTTTCAGTGAAACTACTCATGGAATGGATCAATTGGCATCAAGAGAACCCAACCATGGCTTACTTTTACAGTAAGGTGAACATCGGAGCGCTAGTCAATGTTCTTAATCACCTTCGCTTGAACAACCAATTTGCTCAAAATGCTCCAAACTCATGGGTTCTGGAAGCGATTCTTCCAGAGGAGAAGAAACTCATTGGATTCATCCCATTAGACTATTCTGTATGTTTCAATGCGGGATCATCCGCTGGAGCTGTTGAGCCACCCAACAGTGGATGTGCACCCTTAAATGCAAATCCTCCACGCCAGGCCATTCTTGGTGGACACCTACTTTCCGAAGATAAAGACATAGCCCTCTCTTTCAATCTCAGGATTCATCGTATAGTTTCAGTTGCTTTGAAAATGGCTTCAAACAAGAGCTGCTTCATGTACGATGGCATCAAATTCATTGAAAAGTCTGCGAGTCCGACGACTTCTAACGCTGTGCCTACTCAACTCCAACCTAGTCGACGAAATGTAGCTCTTCAAAGTATTTTTCGAACTGCAAACAGTAGCAACGTTATAGACTCTGTGGCAGATAATCAACATCAGGATATGATATCTCCAACAAGCTGTGGCTCCGCTTTGATCACCAATAGTGGCAATACAACCAACTTGCCCTCTCTGAGCGGAACCCCATCAATGTCGACTTCAACCTTAACCACCACTCATGACTTTTTCCGCTCTATCTGGACCCCAGACACAGAGAATACAGAATCAAATTGGAATTAATGCTTTTTATGTAAATAGAATACGGTGAAGTCAGTTAATACTAACTAACATTTCGTGTGTTGTTTAAGAGAAACAAATGTTTCAGTGATTTTTCTCAGTCATGTAATTGTAATACAAAGTAATGCAGTCAGTGCCGATGTTTAGCCTTACAGTTATTAATTTTTTTAAAAAAGAATATAATTTTGTGTTTGTGTCTTCGTTCGCAGTCTCGCCTAGTATGTATTTTAAGTAATAAAATTATGTAAAAAGGATTTTGTGCGCTTCACAATGTCACATTTGCAGTTGTGCTATGAAAAAACGTCATTTTTGTATTTATAGTACTACTTTTACTACTGCAATTCGAATTTCCGTTAGTACCTCACATTCTTGAAATTTTGAATCAAACAGCAATAATAAACAATAGTAACAAATAAATAATGAATTTTTGCTTCAGACAAAAAATATCGTGCTGTGTTCTCATTTGCTTTACATGTTTGGACAGGGGAGTTTGCTGCTGTGTATATCCTTTTTCATTGAGATAATGTATGCGCCTACATAAATTACCGGGGATCCTTACGCTGATATTATCTTCGTTCATTCTATACTTGCCAAGAGTAAAGAAATTAAGCGTTGCATAGCTTTCCATTCCGACCCACGACCGAGTCATTAGTAGAATTAGAGTGTACATCAAAACTACATGTTTATTTTTCTCAACAAATCGTCTTATGAGTGGTTGTGATTGCAATCATTAGTCGGTCAATGTGACTTGAAGCTTTTGCACGTGTATATGGTCCATGGTCCATCTTTATTCAAGCAGCTAAAAAATGGAACACAATTTGCATGTTGCAGGTGTAATTATAGTTTTTCTGTGCTTCATTGTAAATGGATATAGTAAATTGACAGTGGTGAATTATGTTACACTAAAAACCAAATTCGGTACCTTGATTGGGACCTTTGAAAACGTTAATAATGTGGGTAACGATGAGAAGGGCACATCGTATTTTGCGTTCAAGGGTGTACCGTATGCAGAACCTCCAGTTGGAGAAATGCGATGGGAGGTAAAGCCTTGATTTTTGACTATGTGTTAATAACAAATGTCCTCAGCTCTAAAAGACAATCAGGACGAAATGTAGGTTAAGCCAATGAATAAAGAAACCGTTTTTTAATGATATGTTTTAGGATACAGTTCTGAGGGAGCCATTTCCTGAGGATGTAATAGTAAATGCAACTGCTGAAAAGGCTCCGTGTCCACAATGGATTAATCAAAATGGCACAAGTGTACTCCTGGGAGACGAAAACTGCTTACATGCATCTATTTTTATACCTGTGAGAACTACGGAAGACTCACAAAACCCTTTGAAAATCATGGTTTTCTTTCATGGAGGCGGTTTTATTGTCAATTCCAACAGAAATATGCTCCCTGTTCCTTTATTAGCTCAGGAAAATGCTATCATTGTGATGTTCAATTATCGAATTTCCATATTCGGGTATTTAAGTACTGGAACATCTATGCTTCCCGGAAACTACGCTTTTCTTGACCAAATAACCCTTCTAAAATGGATTCAGTTGTATGGAAGGGATTTTGGGGGTGACACCAATGATGTAACCATTTTTGGTAGTTCCATTGGAAGTGTCTCCATTCATTATATGCTCTTGAGTAAACTTGGCTCAGGATTATTTCACAAAGCCATCACGGAGTCAGGTTCTGCATTTTGTGAGCGCTCACTTGTACCCAATCCATTGGACATTTCTAAGAAACTAGGTGACATACTTGGATGTCCAGCTAGTTTAAATGAAGCTCTGTTAGTTAGATGCCTTCGCTCAAAATCTACTGTTGATTTAATGCTGGCAGCCAAACAATTGGCAAGAAAATGGGTGCTACCTTCAGTACTGGGTCCAGTGATTGACAAATCATCACGACCTCCTGGACGTCAATTCCTTCCAGACCTGCCAGAAAAACTTTCTGTCCATAATAAGGTGCCCGTCATTATTGGAATTACATCTGACGAAGGCCTAACAGCGTTTGTGAAACTTTCCAAGGGGTTTAGCTTGGAACAGCTTCATGATCTTGGATATATTCAAAGAGTCATATTGCCCCAATTTCTCGATTTGATAATGCGAGCGAGGAAATCTGTGCATGGAAGACAAAGTTTCATTGAAGATTTGAGTAAAGAAGTAATGCTATTTTATTGGAAGGACTTTCTTAAAGATCCAATTGCCACCTTAGTTGGAATTCTGGGCGATCTCTGGATAAATGCCTGCAGCAGAAAAACGTTGAAGCATTTGTGTTTGAATGATGTTCCATCGGTTCATGCGTACATCTTCAGCCATCATGATACTGGAATATCACCATCGGAAATCGATAAGGATGTTCGAACATTCCACGAGACTGGAATAAATCATCCAATACTTGACAATGGCGCGGCACACACAGAAGAAATTTTGTATATGTTGGCAGAAACGGATAGCCAGTTGCAGAATAAAAGTCCGTTAGCGTATTTCTCCAGAAACCAGCGCATGTCAGAAGTTCTGTCTCGTTTCTGGACAACTTTTCCAGTTTTTAGGTTTACCTTTACCCTTTACTTATATATTTATTTTTTGTAATAGTAATTTTTTGCTTGTATGATGAGAACAATCATATTATTTCCACTTATTAGATCGTATGGGGCGAATCAAGACTTTCTTTTTAATGGATGGCCAAACTGGGTTCCTATTTGCTACAACAGTGTGAACAATAATTTTTGCCATCCGGATTACACTTTATATGAAATTAGCTTGGATAATCATAGAATGTTTCACAATTTTCGTCTAAGAGTAAGTGGTGTATGAATTCATTACACGTGTCTGCTAACACTTACTTCCTCATTAAATGTTAAAAATCCACATTGAATTGCAGGAGGCTGAATTTTGGTGGAGGATACATCAGGACATTCAATAAATTCAAATTAGCAAGCTTCCATTCTTTGTTGTACGCTTGTACGATACATGACAAGAACGCTTCGTGAAAAAGGGGTTATATTTATGCTTGAGGTGGATTCTGTAAAGAAGAGGTTCTTCGCATTGCTCTTGAGCTTTGCACTTGGTTACATTCCCCTAATATACGTTTGTTATCGACTAAACATAAAAATAATAAAAATCGAAAATTCTGCCGAGACAAAAACAAATACAGGTTGTATAGAGTAGGTCTTATTCAAATGTCAGATTTTTAGGAAGCAAAATTTGTAGTTCCAGCTTAAATCATAAACTAACTCTCCAACCACAAATTTACAAGTACTTTCGAAGGGGTCAATCCCAAAAGCATAATATTTTTTATTCTAAAACCAAATTTCAAAGTATATACACACACACATTAAAACAATGAAGATTCCCTACACAATCCCCAAAACCGTTTTGCGGGCGTACACTCGGAATTTAAATGAAGAAGCACTGAAAAAATCCTACCAAGGACGTTTGCTTATCTCTGAGGATCCCACATGGGACAAGGATCTTTCACCAACACTTGCCCAACAATGTCTAAATATTGTTTTAGACGAGTTTCTCTTCTTCAACAAGCTAGTGGAATACTTCAATGATCTCAAGCTTCTAGATTACGAACAGCGAAAGGCAAAATGGGAGGCGGATTTAGCAGAGTATCTGGAAAAGCGGGGCATCTACGAGATGAGACTTGCCAATTACGAGAACCGATTAATTTATGGAGACAGTGGGGCAGATTACGATGATTATGATGACGACGAGCCAATTGCCGGTAAAGTTGATGCAAAAGGAAAACCAATAGAGCCCGAAAAGGTGGACGATGAGTTTCCAGAGTATGAGCCAATTCCATCGATTCTGGATCATCTAAAGTATGTCTTACAATTTGTTCGTTTAATAATATATTCATGTGTAACTTGAAATTTCAGTCATACTCGAATCGCTCTTTCAACTTTATAGAGACGACGATAGGGTGCATATTGTGGAGGAAATAGAGCTGGACTTGGTCCCTTTCCCTTTGGCTTCAAAAATCATTCCCGATGAATATTATTGGGAGCGACAAGCGCGAGACCGGTGGCAGGTCAATTAAAAATTATGCCGTTATTAAATTTGCTTCAAAAAGGTAAACGACATGTGTTTTAACCATTTTATCTTCCATTAAAAAAAGGTTTTTGACATCAACGACCACGGCAGATCATGGCGGCGGATGTTTATGGAAAAACATTGTTGGGACGCAATCGAAAAGTTTCATCCGGCAGACGATGATTTTGACAAACTAAAAGAAGAATTACAGTTGGCGTGCACAGAAGTAATTCGTCTTCACATCCAGAATTTGATTCCCATTTGTCTCGGGACTCCGGCGAAAGAGGTGGTCGTTCAAACGTTTGAAGGCGACAATGAGTGGGGCCCTGACGATGAGTTTGATGTTGGCTTTGGGGACGATGAGATGTTTCAAGACCCTGATGATAAGGGGGTTGCCGTCAGTGAAGAGACTGTCAAATCATTGACAAAGAAAAATAAGAACAAAAAGAAAACCAACAAGAATGATAACGCTCTCAAGTCTACATTGGAATCAGATTACATCACGCCACCAGACATGAGAAATCCTGAGATGGACAGAAAAGACTCCACCCATTTAGATTTCAGCTTGATTTTACCCATGTTCACAAACCTAAAAGAGATGACCATTGTGTATGAAATGGTGGAAACTGGCCTTGATTGGGAGGATAGATACTTCAAGTTCACTGACAAAGATTGTGAAAATCTTGCTAAAGGTGAAAATGTATTTTTAAAATTATCAAAATTGTTCCATCCAACTACTATTCCAGTTTCATATTGCCCCAAATCTGATTGCAGGTCTTGCTGAAACACCAACTCTCGAAAAGTTTGAGCTACTGCGAAGTCATGTGAATGGCGAGCAATGCAAAACTCTTGTTCGAGAAGGGCTCATTAAAATGCCTCACTTGAAGTATCTCAACCTCAATTACAACAGAATTGGTGATGTAGGAGCGCGAGCTGTTGCAAGACTGCTAATCGACGAAAATGCACGGGCTTTGCACACCATACATACAGTTCGTGTAGCCAGAAACCGAATTCATAACGCTGGGGGAAAAGCGTTGGCCTTTGCCCTCTCCAAAAACACCCATCTTGTAATGTTGGATGCTCGTCTAAACTCATTTGGCGACTCGGCTGGCTGCGATTTTGGTCATGCGCTGGTGAAAAATACACGTTTGCTGTCTCTGCTCTTGGGAGGCAATAAACTAACGGAGGAGTCGGCTTACGTTTTGGGCAAAATGCTCTTCCACAATAAATCAATTCGGGAGTTGGATGTTAGCTCAAATGATTTAGGCAAAAAGGGTGGCGAATACTTTGCATTAGGAATGCGAAACAACAAAACCATTTTGAAGTTGGACGTACGGCTGTGTAACATTGGACTTGACTTTGTGTACGATGTTGGCACTCACCTCAGGAAGAACAGGAATCGCATTTCTGGATATCAGTCTGTCGTTGACAGGGATGATTACTATCCTCCTGAAACGGAAAGCGGTTTATTAGATCTGGAGGATATGCCTACTGATGAAAGTGACGATGAAATGACAGTAATTACTGGTGAAGAGGAAGACGAAGTGGAAGCAGCGGTGAATGAAGACGAGGAAGAAGAAACCGTTGCTGGAATAACTGCAGTTGTATCAGTGAAAACTGTACCGTCTGACAAGGAAGAAGAGAAGAACGCTGGAGGCTTGACTGCGCCGATGCTAGCAGCTGCTGGAATAATGACTCTTACACAAGCCCAGGCTGCGCTAAATGATCCCAGAATTGCGGCTGCATTGGCAAGGGCTATGGCTGGAAGTGGGGATGCTAAAAAGGGAGAAATGGAATCTTCCCACAGAAATAAGAACAAGAAAGCAAATAACAAGGAGATAAAGGTGGTGAAAGCACCACAAGAAATTAAACGTTCCAATCATGCTTTCCATCATCATCGTTGTGGATCTCCATGAAATTTATAGTGACTTCAGCAAAACTAATAAAGAAAGTAGCATAAACGATGGCGTAGGAATTAAGTTTTAATTACAAAATAATGATCTACTGCTATTTATTTCACAGTTATTATTGGTAGTATGACATTTGAACATGTTCATGTTTGCATATAATCATTTATGCAAAAATAAGCGTCATCGAGAGTACAAGTCAATTTCATGATGAGTATCAATTAGAATACAATTTGGTTAAAAATATAAAAAATACAACATACAAATAATTATTCTAACAATGGGGCTCCGATAGTAAACGAGCAAATAACACTTCCCGCTGTGGCTTGCAGCCAGAAGAGTAATGGAATCCAACGAATATGAACTCAGGTTCAAAATTAAATTCCACATTTTCAATACTTTCCCTTTTCTTGTTCACAGTATCAGATCCTTTTACTTTTGGCCATTGTAAAACAGGCGGTAAGACCTTTACCACATCTAGTTTTAACGGTTCATAGATGGTGACATGGAACACTTCTTCGTCTGCAGTCAACACTGCTATCAAGTCCATTTCAACACAGTATGCAAGACCCAATGTTGAAATCTTGGATAACTGAGCGAATGTATTATTGTTCACACATGTTCGTTTTGGTCTTCTTATGCTATCATTGGAGATGGTGGTAGATGCGTTTTGTTGCGGTGGCTTATCCCAATAATTTAGCTTTGTCAGCGTCTCCACTTCAACCATCCTTCCGTTTTGCTCGTCCTTCCATTCCGACTTGAATTCAACGAGTTGAGCTTGGTCACTTATACGTGTGCAAATCAATGTTTTAGATGAACCATCGGGAAAGGGAAATAAATCAAATGTATCTTCACTATCCAAACTATTTTGGAATTCACAAACTGGTGGAGAGTTTTCATGGAATGTGAAGAAGTCCAGCCCAGTATTTGACGATGCGTAATACAAAGGGACGCTGTTCATTGTGAGCAAACCAAAATACTCATTGTACAAGCGAACCTTTTTAAGAATTGTTGGAAACTCTGTCAATTTTCCTTCGAATTTGATGACAGGGAGTCCTTCTGCTAGAGCTTGATTTCTTACTTCAGAACCGTCCACTTTAACCTTTTGCATCAGATAAGACCATGTGGTTATTTGTAAAAACTTGCCTTGGAGTAAAAAGCACACTCCTTCAGACATGCTAATTTTCGCAGGGATCTCTACATGTATAATCCCCATTTCTTGCCATGGTGGGTAGTTCATAACTATGATGACTTTGGTGAGCTTCATTCCTGTCCCCATGATGAAAATTTTCCGACTATTGTCAAATACGTCCATATCTTTGAAAGCAGTCACTCCTCTGGATATGCTTAGCGGTAGTTGTAATTCATCTGTTACTTGGTTTTTGACAAGATCAAACGCTCTCAAAATGCCAGGCTCCATGAGAGTTAGAAAGTGGGTTGTCGTTTTCTCACTTGTTAAGCTTCGACCACCAATCACAAACGCCTTATTGACTTTTCCAGTTACTGAAGAATGAAGACTCTTGACACGCTTGAGACCATGGCTGGCGGATGGCTCCACGGAATAAAATTCTTCTTTGCTAATTGTGTTTCCGCGTGCACCATGTTTCATGCGTATCCAAATCCTAGTGTCAGTAACGCCAATCTGGAAATGGAAATTTTTAATTACAAATAAAATTCTAACTTTGCATATTGTGAAAACGCAATCAATCAGTATGTATAAATGACACAGACAAAGGGCAGCTTCCCCTCTCTTTAAAACAATCAATAATATATATATACCATTTCCGTCTTCCCAGAAACTCCAATTTGTATCCACACAGGTTTTCCATCTGTTCCGTTATTCTTCGGTTGCATGAGCTCAACTCTTGTAGCTTTCACATGTTTTCCCGACTCAACGGAAGCGGCTCTGCTCCTCATTATCTGCTGGGTGATATTAACTGTGCGAGTACTGCGATTCCTTGGGGAGAAGGGAACCCCTAATTGTCGATTCATTAGCGCAGGAACGACCGACTTCTTGGATTTTCCAGCTCCATTAGCTCGAACATTAACGCTGTTAGCCATCCCATCCGATAAAATTCTGAAGCGTTTAAAAAAATGATGAAAGTTTTCATAATAAGGGGATAAATTTACGAGATGTTACATACACGAACATTTCTCAAGTGAAAGGGCAAAAGCTTACCTGTCTTTGAAAATTAAATAATCTTATATTAAATGACTTGCTTTGCTGTGATCGCCTGTCCGGAGAACTTGAGAACAGGATTAACTATCATTAACTGTTTCATTCTTTGAGTTGAGACACGACCAAAAAGTCCACAGCAGATGGTAAACAAGAGGTTCAACCAACCTGTTTTTGTAAGGGACAACCTGAAACAATGAAACAAATCAAACAAATCCTCTGATGAAGGAGAAAACCTTAACTTATAGTGATGCTGTGATGTACACACATGAGAGCTTTGATTACATCCCCCTCGATCGACTCGAACCCTCCGTTGGTTCTCTTTTATGTGTTCTTTTTTCTTTTGTTTCTCTTGCATCTTATGATGAACATGCATGCAGTCCATATTATAGACATGGACCAATCAGATTCTCCTTTCTAAAAACTTTGGACTTGTAAACCTGGACAAAACTTCTTGTAAAAAATGATACATATTATATCGTACATCGCATGTCACTAGATTTATAGACATTGGCACTCAATTGATGTCGGCATTACTCCTTCCACATTAAATACAATTGTGCAATGCATATAATATTATGAGGCTACCCTATTATTCATGACGGCGAATGAACAAAGGAACGAAAGGTTTTAATTTATCCGAGGTGGCTCGGCTGAACTGACGATGAGTGAGTGCAAGAAATGGATGATGCATGAAAATTTACACATAATGTTCCACTAATTGATGTTAATCATCATTAACAAAATGAATTAAACTAAATAGTGCATACAACCCTTGAACATGCAATTTGTAATTTAAAAAATTAATTCAAAAAATGTAGACAAAACAAAAGCATCGAGATGCTGCAAATTTGGTATGGCTATTACGATAACAGATAACATTTTCATTTAACCAAGGCATGTAGAATGTGCAAAACCTCATATTCATGGCCGGAAACAAACTACATTGCTCACAGCTGAATGTACACAGTAAACGGGAAGCCACGTCTATTGTTCTTGCGAGCGAACACAAAATTAGCAACTATGCAATAAATATGCGTTTCACAATTAATCATTCAGGTTTCCTGGAAAAGCTATGACTTTTTTGTCAGTTCCTCTACTAAAATAAAAAGGAAGAAATACACATGCATTTCAAGGTTATTTCTTTCCATTCATAATATTATTAATTTCCCTTCCTGTCTTACAACATAGGTATCTACACTGCGAAAATTACAAAACGCCAGGTAAAATTCGACCTATCATCAATACTTAATAGCATCGTATACTACCCCGCTACCCCCGCAAAGGATGATAAAACATTTTTCCACCTCCTTCATTGGGAAAACAATTTTCTGATGAACGTTTGGATAGTGTGGATGGTTTGGATTTGGATGATAACTGAAACCCCTTCCCCTGACAATTTGCCACGTTATATAATAATAACCCCTAAACTAAATGTAGACAATGTACAGCGTACGCGTACGATGTAAGGCGACATGCGTGCAGTCACTTTTTGTTGGAGCTATAGTTGAACAGTTAGACCTTTCTGCACTCTCATTCTCTTGGTGAATTCTCATCATGCAACACGTGTTGAAATTTAATCGGCTGTTGTCGGGTGTAAAACGAAACTGAAAATAATTGCTAGTTTGACAGCTATTCGCGGAATGAGTCTCGTAAAACTTAATGGCAAAAAATGCTTTATGTTTAATGTCGACTTCATGTCACGCAAAGTAAGCGTAAAGAATAAACGTTGTGATTGTGACGATTTGCTTGCTCCCCGATTCTGTGGCTTGTTTAATTTTTTATCAAAATTATTTCTGATTTGATTTTTAAAATGTATTGCATATTTTGCTACGCAGAGTTTTTTGATACTGGAGAAAGTCCTGATGAACTGAATTTCCGTCGAAAGAACCGGCTTAAAATTTGCCACGCGTTTTATAAAACAGTGAGTAGAGTGATTGGTGTAAAACCAAAATGCAACCTTGGACAGGATGCGTTGGAAAGCTGTTGCAACGCATGTCTTCATATGATCAACAATTACTGCAAACTTGCATTTCAAATGAAATGCCTCCAGCTCCGACTTAACTGGCAAACGGAACAATTACTCAAAATAATCAAAACGGCAGACTCCAATAGTGCAAGGAATAAACGATTCCGTGAACGCTTCATCAATTCTGGGGATATTCCTACGATTCTAAACTTTCGGAAAGAGATCGTGAAAAAGAGTAAAACACGAATAAATAATAATCTTGAATCACAAATCGTGTAGTAAATTACCGAAGCCCTGAAAAATTACTATTTCTAGGCACTGCCAAATTGCGAAAAGAAGAACCCAAAATTTTCCTTGACAGGATCAGTCCAACTTTGATGTGCAATAAACAATTTTCGGGCATAAAGCCACAGCTGGGTACGGTTATAATGAATGAGGATGACAATACGAATGATAATACTTTGCTGCTCCAAACAAAGGGATCTAAAGGTGATGGGCGTGGTGAGTAGTTTTCATTTTATGCTTTCTCCTTGAAAAAGTCCTGAGATATGCGACCAATGTCATCCATCTTTCCATGAAATATAAAGGGTGCATAGCATGGTATATTGTACGGCACGTTTCGAGTAGATTAATTAGCTAGTTAAGATTTCCAGAATTTGATGATAATGATGATTTTGAGTATAAAAATTTCAAATGCTAGATGATTCAGGCGTCCAATCAAAAAAGGCTGGAACTATTAATTCTGTCGCCCTAACCCTAACTAATAATACAACTTGGAAAGGCGAGGATGGGGAACTAGCTTCTTCCTTTGACACGGAAGGCTCTTTTGAAACTGAACCGTCAGAAGCACAAGCAATTGTAAACGAAGTATTGGTGGTGGAGCCAAAAAACGAGGACTGTGGTAAGTTAAAAATGGCTCCGTTCATACTTGATTGTTATACACATAAAGCAAGGTATTACCTTACATAATATATTTTATTCAAGATGACGACACGAACTCGCAGGATGCTTCTGAATTACAACCTGACATGTTTGTTCCCATTGTGTCACTATCATTTCCAGAGGAATCGTTGACAGCAGAAGTCACGAAAAATGTAAGCCAGAACGAACCCTTAAATTTGACAACTGAAAATGTCAATCATGAAAAGCTTGCCTTCATTCTTCCAACCAATGAACCAGCTGAAAATGATACTGAGCATGAGGTAATTGGTAGCACGTTTGTTTGCCATATTCCTGGTTGTGGAAAATCGTTTGAAAACGAAAGCTCATATCAGTGGCATCACATTCGCCATGAAGGTAGAAAGGAAATGGTAAGCTGTTTGCAACCAGGATGTGGAAAGCAATTTTTGAACCACAATTTTCTTCGTCAGCACATGAAAATCCATAACGGACTTTCTTCGCTTTCATCACCTACCCAGAAAAAGAAATGGACTTGTGATAAATGCAACTTTCAATATTCGACCAAATTCAATCTTAGGCGACACGTCCAAAAACAGCATCAGTCTAATAACACTGGAAATGTCAAATGGAACACCAAAAGCGAGCGAAAGCATTACCAAAGTACTTCACGCAACAAGCCCGTCGAGAGAATGGTTGGTTTTGCCTCATTGCAAAGAATTTTCAAAAAGGGAAATGAAAGTTTCCGACACATCATCCGTTCTCGCTGGCGTTGTCCAGAATACCACTGTCCAGTTTGCGAGAAAGTGTGCCGCAACAGTTTTAAGTTGAATGAGCATATGCGAACACATTCCGGAGAGCGTCCCTTTGGCTGTGCCTTTTGCACGTGGCGGTTTGCAACGAAAAGTAATCTTAAAAGGCATGTCAGGCTTGTTCATAAAGTTACTACACTTTTCGAAACAAGCGTGGAAACCTATACATGAAAGTTTCATGATGAAACCACACGGTTCGATCAGGTTGTGTTGTTAGGGGCCCTAACTTAGGGCAGATTGGTGAGCATAGAACTTTCAACTAGGTTGGTGGGTTTTAATTTTTATTGTACTTTACATTCTGTCACTTTCAAATTTCATCTCTTTCCTGAATGACGAGACTATTATTGCAACATTGTAAGATTTTCGATTTGTCTCTTCATGCCCTATATTCTCTATAGTGTACTTATAATCTAGCAATCCGCAAGACCGGATTATATATTACCGGAACAAGACTAATTGCATTACTTATAACTAAATTTTATAATTTTCGATGTAGACTACCTTTTCCAGCAGTAAAATCATGAGTAAAAGCTATACTACATATCCGAATACTATAGATAAAATTTGATTAAAATCTGGATTCTGTTGGGACATTTTATTGGCTTTTGGCATCCAAACATCTATATACATGTAAGTAGTCACAAAGAATGAAATAGAACGAAAGTACTAGATTTGGAATGCAAAGTATTTACAAGAGCGCGTCCCATCATGGACAGATCAATCTTAATCTCTACGAAAATTACAACCAGTAAAGTTTTAAGCAAACATCCTATAATATACTACAATAATTAATGTTGATCTTGTGTAATATGAGAGTTTACATAAACTGACAGTGATCATTTTTTGGTCATTACCCCTATCGTACACACCAAATTGAAATAGGTAGGTATTATTCCAAGAGACTATGAAAAATTCGCGAAATTCTTTTATATTCAAACAATCATGCAAAATGTATCCCATGCACAAACAAAGGCTTCATAAGCATTAATGTTTCATGTCCAGTTCATGCTCGTGTTTTGAATATAACTAGTATTGTTGAATATTGTGATCCAAACTTCATTGACTAAAATACAAGTAAGGTAGCACTACTGATCTAACCTCAACTTAGATGTACGTTTCTTTTAATCAGTAAGCAATTACTTATGAGCATAGTTTTTGATCTATATGAAATCCTACGACTAAATAAAAGATTATTATGTAAATAAATTTGTCAATTTGTCAAATACATAGATATAAGATAGATATTATAATAAATTAAAAAAGAATGTGCATTCCATAAACTAAATCTGAAGAGGGTAATAAAAGTTTGGTTTTCATAAATTATTTTCATTTGTAAGAATTGCAGTACTTTTAAATAGCATCTAAGCACTTTCTAAGACAATTTTGCTACGCATACACACGCAACTTCTTCATACGTTGAGAATGAGAATCATAATATCATAAACCACCGAAAGGGGTAAGAAAGCACAGCTGGACAAAGATATATATGATAAACGTGGCTCCAATTCATCTGCCTTCATTTCAGTGACTCAGAGCACACGTACTATCCTATCGTACGTTGTGTACTGCATGTATTTTGAGTTGTGCTTGTCGCTTGTGTTGTTGTGATCATCTATAGATAGCATTGGCAGTTGGTATTATATAGCGTAAGAAAGGAAAATAACGGTCAAGAATTTTTAAAGTTTCTTGTTAACCTTTAAGAAATGGACGAACCTTCTCTTCTTGACGGTACACTTGACACAGTTGAGTACGCACTCATAAACCTGGTCAAAACATACCCTGAGCTCTACAACGGCCAAGACCCTGCAAACCGGGATAAACGGAAAAAGGATATTGCATGGGCAGAAATCGCGAGACAGTTACGCAAAGATGGTAAAATACATTTTTGATCAAAGCATAACAATGTTTCTTTCATTCCACAAATTCTCTCAATAGGTCAGAAGTACATAGGTTACGGTCTGCTCTTCATTTTACTCTTAGTGCTCATTGATTACTACAGTAGTAGATCTTACAACTTGCAATGAGAATTCGCATGCAAACCAGCTTTCTTTCTCTCTGTCACTGGACTGGCTTGTCATTAGATTCTGCTTGATTCACCAACAAACTTTATAATATGCAGTAATCTAGCTTAAATTCTCGTCCATCAGTGTTTTTCTGCAATAAGAATGTGAAATCGTATATGTAATCTATAGAAAAATGTAAAACATATACTACATGAAAAGAGTATGTACCTATGTAAATCCTTTCACTATCACATTTATCATGTTATCATAATGTTGCATCTTTTTTTTTGTTTTTAAATGCTCAACAAAATCACACATCTTTCAAGAGGGATGGTGTTACGCAAAATGGAAGAACCTTTCCGATTACTACAAAAAACGAAAGAAAATTTATGGGAATGGAACAGCAGTAACGATGAGGCGGTGGGTATATTATGATGCGTTGAGCTTTCTAGACATGTATGATAATCGAGAAGACAGTTTAAGGTGGGTAATTGCAATTTTTATCTTTCGACGGTGATAAATAATTGATTTTTAGTGTACCGTTTGTTCCATCAACAACGTAGCATAAACTTTTCATGAATTGATAGAAACCATGATTAAATTGCAGTGGTGCCACTACGTTTACCCCCTTTGCTGACCATAGTCATTCTTCCATGGAAAGCAGTCATAATTACAAATTCGACGAGACACAGTATCATTCCCTCGATGGAATCACTGACAGAGCGGAAATCAAACTGCGGGATTTTGTTGCTCGAGAAGTTATCTCCGTAAGTTTGCCTTAATCCTAATTCATACTTTTAGTCTTCAATTTTAAGTATGCTTAAATTTTCAAAATCTAAACATTTTACTACTAGAATCGCCCTCCAGCAAAAAAGCAACGGATATTATCGTCCTCAATTTGCAATCATAATCATATGCATTCAACATCTTCAAGCCATGCCCTACCAAGATCAGAAGTACATGCGCAGATATCGGACACTGGAGAAAACGACCAATTTTTAACCGTCCACGCTCACCGTAAATTATTCGGAAATAACCATGATGATCCGTGCACAAGCGTGGGGCGGAATGGAAGCAAAAATGAAGTCGTGGGAGAAACTACACGTCATGGCAAATACACGATTGCCGCAGACTTGAACGATTGTCCACATTTCCATTTTTGTAACTCTTTATTAGCACGTTTCAGAAACATGGATCCTGCTATTGCTACTTATACACAAATGAAAATCATGGAACTAATCCTGAAAACCGAGTTTCCGGTAGAATACAAAAAAAGAATTGGAAATGACAACATTAGTTAGTTATGTTCAACTTGATTTAACCATAATACCCATACAAAAATAATGCTACAATAAACATTTTAACATGAAACAAAGCAGCAACTTTTAATTTCAATTTCATCATCATGACGTTTCATTAATTACAGGTTAATATTCATATTGGACTCAGAATTTGAACGTAATTCTCAGTAGATGATAGTGGTTATAACAATTTTACAATGTGAACCCGATGATTGTTGTAACGCTTAATTAAAAGTATTGATTGAGATCCTACCATTACTGACTGACAATTAAGAATATTACAAATTGCAACTACTAACCAAGGCTATATTCTGTCGTAACATAATTATGGAAACATTTCAAAATCTAACACAGGTACATATTAGGGAGTAGGTGCTGCAGTGGCTAGAGCGCAACTAGCCATGCATGTTCCAAACGCGGAGTTGCAAGCCATGATTGCAGGCGGGGCTCCGACTCCTGCCGTGATGGTTCCAAAAACAGCTCCAGCAGCAGAGTAACAGGCAACAACTACTGCTGCACATCCGGCCGAGCAAATCGCACCCGCTGCTGGTCCACCCTCCACTCCTTGTCTTGTGAGCATTCCCAAGAGCAACACCAAGAGAACCATCAATGCTGATCGACACGCCATTTTACCTCAATTCGATAGTTTCAAACTTAACAGAAAGTTTTGTTAATGATTCGTGTAGTCTGTATTATGAAAAAATAGAAGAAAAAAAATTCATAGAAAATCGTAATCAAAGACAATCAACTAGATAATTTAATAATATATTGATTGCTCTTTTCCTTTTCTAATTACCTATTGGTTAATTGTTAATATAATGTTCCACAAGGTCTCGCCGGACAAGAAGGGCTGATAATGCCAACTGTCTAATTTTACACTCTTTATTTTTTCAACATCCAACGCAGAAACAAACTGGGCTATAACTATTTGTAAAGTTGATAAAAGTGATGGATTATGATTTTTAGACTTTTTGAAAAAATATTGATTAGGTCGATGTATGCTTGGATATAGTATTCGAAATGTGTAGAATATGGTCAATTCGAAAATTCGAAACACTACGGACGAACGCAAATGAGAATGCCAGTGAAACTCGCAGGTAGGTTACCAACAGCAATGCAACTTACAAACTGAAATCCTCTTTCACCTTCTTTCAACACCTCAACAACATAACACTCAAACTCTCATCGTTATTCACATTTTACTACTCATCACAAGCGCAATGAAGCAACGTAGGTGTGTAGGAAAAGAAAAACGTTTTCCAACGTATTGAACTAAAGCCGTATCGTACCATATTTTTGCATGCTGTAATGTGCACAAATTGCACAATACAACCATGGCCATGTAAAAAATAGTGACTATAGTGACTAGTAACGCACTAAACTACTAGTGGGATACCGAAACCGATACCAAAATGTAATGTATGATGTAATGCTATGCTTCTTTTTACATGAATTTGATAAGTAGCCACATACACATACTATTATCAATATCTTATCATACATTAAGCTAAGTCTACCACAATCTTATTGCTCCTGAGTTAATTGACAGATTTATTGCTCGTACTAATAAATAATGTGTTATATGTTATGAGTCATCAATTGAATTGGAATAATTGTACAGTATTTGATAAACAATTTATGTATGCTAATTACAAATACGTAGTTTTTTTAGTCAATGAAAACTACACAACGTAATATCTCGCCAATTAAATCTCAAGTGTAGTAAGTGGGGTTACAGTAAAGTTTTTATGACGGACTCGGGGATGTAAGAACCAATCCAAAAATTCCCTTGTGGAAACGTTAAACAGGAAACACAATATTTTACGAAGGCGATGACTCTGTTTCCTGTTCACAGCATCACGCACTGCGACTTGGGGTTTAAGTTACTTTACTTTTGTTTGCACAAGCTTTTCTTGTTTCAATGTCCTTTCTGCAAGGATTAGTAAATAATGAGCAATGAGATAGAAAGAGGATTGCATTCGTATTCGAGCAATTCTGATAAGCAAAAACGGATCTCTTAAATCGGGACGGAATTAATGACGCATAAGTTTACATTAAGTATGTTTATCAGTAAAAATATCGATTTCTCATTTATTTGAAGAAAATGCACAACAAAACAAATATATAATAATGGGTGAAAGTTTATTTTAGATTCATTGAAGCATCTGAAATTCCCTACCAAACTTCCAATTTCTCAATAATTGCCTCCCAAAAAACTCTTGTACAATCAAATTTTCTCATGTATTTCTTTTCTCAGCAAAATTTAGTAAGAATCTTGAATAAACTAATTACTTTTAATTATTTGTTTAGAGGAATCGTTGAACAATGTACACATTTAAAAAAGATTCTGTTTGTCCATAAGACTCCATTTGCTTTGTTTTTGGTTTGACTGAAATCTTTAACGTTAAAGCTGGAAGCATTCGTTTAAATTATGCATGACCAATCTGTTTGTTTACTGTTTATGTCACCTATGTGTTGACGTAAACTAAGCAAATTCGTTCATGCGTCAAATCATGTGTACATACATATTACATTATAAATTATTTACATATATCTCCCACCATCTTTTCTTAATCTTAATCTAAAGTAATGGTTATAAGTTATGACTATAAACTGGAATGGAACAAAGAAGCAGAAATATATTATCATGTTGTCGGAAATGACTTTTTATATAGATGGATCGGATGGACCCTTTACAAAACTTTCACAAGCAAGAAATTATGGTTTGTGCTGACACAATGCACGAAACGTCTATTTAAATTGAGATCACAGGAGCTATAAGCATACTTCATCATTTGGTGTCTGTTTCAAACTTCCACAATGCAGTATTTCACGATTAACTGATCATACATCGAACTATAGAATTTTCATTTTTGACAAGTCTCAATCTTTACTACTAGTTTAAGTATTATGCATGGAACCATTACTGTGTGAAAGAAGGAAAAACAACGCACCGTGCGTAAGCCCCAACTAGTTGAGGGAAAACAAGCTGACAAACTTTCACATTTGCCCTGTTGCTTCCGGAGAAACCAGTTGAGTGAAAGTAGTGGAAAGAAACAGAAAGGAAAAATAAGCTAGTATATTTGTATCGGAGTACAGGGAAAAGTTGGAACAAATTACATTTTCCATAGTTTACAAAGTGTCATAAAACATAAATTAGATTTATCTTCTGTTGGAGACATCATAAACACCTTCGACTTACTATTTTTAAAACACTGCGTCTCAACAACTGAAATGTGGTGTTCCTGACGGCTTGTTGGGAGCAGATTTGACATAAAATTGCTCGTCCTTGAGAAACTATCCGTTAGTTTCATTCCACTATCTCTGAGCAAGGTAGCTGGTGGTATGTAAACTCTGAAGTGGCAGGTAGCAGTGGGACTGGGGTATTTTGAGAAATACGACTTTTTCTCTTTCTTCTGTAAATTCCAAAATGTTTAGTAAATCGCTATTTCTTAATTTTAAAATATTACGAAGCCGTATTATTCTACTCGTAATAATTATTGAATGCTCCAAAAAGCACTTGGCGAATGGGGCAATCATAATTTCCAAAAGAGAAAAATTCCACACACCCCACCGGATAAAAAATTACTGTTTTGTACCTGAACAGGATCAGTACAATGAAAATTTAATCATGACAAATAGTTTGAAAATTAACTGCTCACAAGTTCCTGGACCAATCATAAAACTTGACATTGGTGATGACAGTTTTTTGCAACTCGATTCTGGACCATTCATCGCACCGGGCGGGTTTTGTGCTCTGCAAGGGTAAATTCGTCTTTTTATCATTATAATTTTATCATTGTCAGTTGCATTTGGTATTAATGTATTCACATATGGTGTTTCACAATCAATTTTTAAGCTAAAGTCTATTTTACATAACATATCAGGAATCCGAATTATGGAAAGATCTGCCCCTTCCATTCAAATCCTCTTTTGAGAAAATGTTGTGATCAAAATGAGATTTTGGATTCAACAAGTTTCACTTGTCGCCCATCACGTATCAAATTCAGGCCACAAGTTGCCAACTCTATTCCGCAGTCCTTTGTCGTTGCAAACAATTCATATATGGCGAAGGGTGGAAGAATTTCGTTTGATGTTAAATTGCATTGCCCAAACAATCTAGTTCCAAAGATTTACTCGTCTAATCCGTGTCTCCCGGATTCAAGTGGAATGTAATTAAAATAATTAACTGTGCCCACTACATCTGCTTTTATTCAGCTTTTTTCATTGTAGTTCGTTCGTTCACAATTTTTATAGAGTTTATATGAATTTCTGCAATATCCCAATGCTCTTTCATTTTGTGTTAAATGTTGCAATATTGTTACTATTTTTGAGAAATAAGCTGTAATAATCCGCTAGAAATTACTGCGTGCTACACATATTTGCTTTTTCGTGGTTGCTGCTAATGCGTTCCAAAAGAATTCATCGTATTAAATTTCAGTGTTCTCGTCATCATATCCATTATTTCGTTGCAATTTTCAGCTTTAAACTTGCCGCAAATGGTACTCCAATGTACGAGGCATCCTCAGGAGTGTTCCTACGTAAAACACAACTTAGATCCGTTGAGCACGACTCCTATTGCATAGATGGGATTTTGGACTTTTCATCCTCACCATGTACCGTATTGAGGGGCAATGATAATCAAGGGACTGGTAATGGATATGATGGTGATCTTGATGACAACAATGGGGATAGCTGCGAGAGTGTGGAAATGAGAGAAATTTTATTCGTATGTGTGGAGGAGACAGACACAATTTTGAATGAAGATGGCAATGACGATGTAAGTATCATTTAATACTGTGTGGATTAGTTATTCTAGATTTCCCTTAGGAGATGTTATCTGTACCGCGAATGTGTTTGCACATATTCTAAAAATGGTTTCAATTTGAATATTTTAACTTAAAAGTATTAGAAAGCCTGGATCAGTAAAATGTAAAACAATATCCATCCTATGTATGTCCTGGGAATGTTTTGACATTTACTTTTGCATGTACTACATGCGCAGAAAGTTTATCGAAAAGTAAATGACCTGAGAATGTCTATCTTATGAGAGAAACTTTTTCACATAATGTAATATCTTAGCTTGAAGATGCAGTCAAGTCAAAGCCCATACTTTCTGCAAACGAAGTATGTTTTTATTGTGTTGCATGCATTCTTGCAATTTGTAAAATCGTCAACGTCAAAGTGAAAGTTGATTTTGTAACTTGTATAACATCACCACAGGTTGGAAAAGACAAAAGTACGAAGTGGTGTAATATTGGTACTTTCTAATCATTAATTTTGATGAAATAACAACTTCTAAAGCGAGTCAAACATTTTTGGCGTAGGTGTAATTACACCCAATTACTTTCAATTGTGTCAATCATGTCATGTCCTATTGAGACAGCAGGAAAGTTGCGCACATTGAGATGTTATGTTACATAGGTCATAGGTAAGCACATATATGTACCCATACTTGCATATACGGGATCTCATATTCTTTGATTAGAAGGGGGAGTCTAGTACAAAAGTTGGCTCAATATTTCATGGGGTTTTTAGATCTCTGTTGCAGGGTGAAAGTAAACATGATTAAAAGTCATTAAGCATTAAGCCAATAGCTGTAGCTGTACTATTGCAACTACTCCAAGGACACTGTTGATCATATAGGGGCAAGCGTTGCGCTCGTGATAATTAATTCACAATACTTTACCTATAGGTACATATTACTTACTTTGATGTAATACTTCTAAGTGATTTGTTATCATGTGATCACACGTGATTGTAGTGGATAAAAAGGTAAAAAAAAAAAAGGTTTCACGGTAGTTTTTCTTCTTCGTGTTTTAATAAAAGTATTAATTTTATTCAATAAATCAACTAGTAGTTAATCCTACAAAATTGAGTAGAATGGCTATTACCAGTCAGGAAGTACAACTAGAGAGGAAAAAGTCTAGAATTAGGATAAACGGTAATAGGGTTCATTGCAGCACTATATTACTTGGACATCCATCCATTATTCATCCTTCAAGTTGTATTATACAACCATCTTTAAGTATTATATACAGCATCAAGTCAGTATGTGCTGATACTAAACATGAAACACGATGAAACAGAAATTTCTCCACTTTCTCTGGCATAAAACTACATGGCAGTAGCAATATGTGTGTGTAAGCTTTGTATATTTGTAATTCTTTATGGTTTTAGCATCAGGAATTTGCTTTTGCGTTGAGCACAATATATGTGTACCGAATCATGTGCACAGTATTGGCGAAAGAGAGACATAACCGTCAAAAGATTCAAATTACACAATTTGACAGAATCTTTCATCTTCTTAGCCACTCTTCCAGATTATGAACAAACAGAATAACTAAAGCTGAATGTTTCATCGTTATAATATGGGTTTGGGTTCAGTTCAATGTAGGCCGAATAAGATTCTAATCTAGATATGTATAATAACACAGTGTTTTTTTGCGTAGAACATGTTAAATTCCATCATAATAAAGGGTAAAAGCATTGAGATTGGGAAAGAGTATATTACATATACGTTCATGCTATGCATTTTATATAGTTTTTATCACGCTTTTTGTATTCATTATTAGAAACATGCACCATCACGTCAGTTGGCTCTATTGGGGATGAAAATTTCATTTTTTGTTACAAATCTGTAGGTACCGAAGGCTTACTTTTTTGCGGCATTATGGCTAAGTACATGTCCGCTTCTTCTAAGCTCCGCCATTGTCAATTCATTTGTCATCCAGAGGAACGTTCACGGTTGGATACTCACCAGCTATCTCATCTCAATGTTTCTTGTGAATATCAACTCGGTAATTTTAATTTTAGACATCCAAGTACCAGCCTCACCACACACAGAAGGAGGCTGTGGTGTTTTAGATTTCACAATGAAGTTCATTTACCTTTCAAGTTTATGTTGGATGAGCTCAATGTGCATGAACATGATGCGCACTTTTAGGCAAGAACTTTCACTATTAATCTAAAAATGGCATTTGCTAATAACACGATGATTTTGCTGGGCTGGGATTTGGGATGCTTAATAAGTGTGATTAACTTATATCAAATTTTTTATCTTGTAAGCAGCTCTACAGTTCCACATGTAGCCATTGCACCACATAGATTTCTCCTCAGCGCATTGTTTTCTCTGGGGTTCCCCATTGTTGCGGTATCAGTGAGTTACTACGTGGGATCCTTACCCGAGAACGAGCCGTTATTTTCACATAATCGTGAAGTGGACGAAAACAACACTGAAGATATAGATGCGAATACCCCTCCTCCACTGTTACAAGCCTGTAGAAAAGGAACGTGTGCTTTGTACAGCTACAAAACACTTCCGTATTACTCCGGTCCAATAATTTTTCTTGTTCTATGTAATGTGGTGGCTTTCCTCAAAACATCAACCACAATAGCTTCCTTGCGGAGGCAAGCTGAAGCCGTGCTCCACAAACAAACAAGGGATCACTTGGAATCGTAAGTTTATTCTCCACCTTATATTCAAAACATCCACAAAGAGATTTCTCTCGTGTAATCCAATTCTTCACAAATAATATATAATGGGATTCCAAGGAAAAGCTTACCTTCACATTTTATTCTCCATCTCCAACTTTCTCCAACTTCCATTTACTTTGTTTTTTGTTGTATGGTCTTGAAACAGATTCACCTTATTTGCCAAATTGTTCTTGTTGACGGGCTCGATTTGGGTGATACGTGTTGCTTTGTTGGTACTACAGATTCAGGGTTTGTATGTAACTTGGTATGGTGTAGCCCTCGAGGCCGTGTTTAGTATTCCTGAAGTTGTTTTCCCAATGATCATCTTTCATCATCCGGAATTTATCAAATGGGCTTCCGGTAAATCTCCAATGATTTCGAGTAAGTGCATTTTACACTCTTTGGTCGTACTTTTGCTATTACCAGAATATTGCTCTTACCCTCTAATATGACCTTGGTAGTTTTTACCCAACTTTATAAATATAAAGTAGCAAAAAAGCTTGTATTCATGCTAATGATGGATATAGGAGCGAGGGTGTTCTACGTGAAAGTTTATGCAAAACATTCTACGTAACTCGTGTGTAAGTAGCAACATGTAGCCCATGTATTTTATTGTTGCAGGAATTATTGTCAAGTGTAGCCCATTCTGTAAAAAGGACTTGGTATTTAGAGATCATGTCACCTCTCCCGAGTTTCAGTCTGCAAACCAAATGAGCTGTGGATCTCAAGGCCACTCTGTGAATCATCAATATTCAGGGGCTGCACATGGTTTTGACCATGTGGCTGTAACTTCAGACCCTATACCAGCAACAATTTCAGAAACTGCTGCGACGACATCTGCTTCAACATCGGTGGAAATTTCAACAACATTGTAACCGCTGGAGAATATGGCTGTTTAGAAAATCGTATAAACTCTAAAACTAAATATTTTTTGCCTGCTGTTATATATGTAAGGACACTTTTACGGTAATAGGTTAGGTAGCAAATAGAAAAAACCTTCATTTTGACCTGCTTTATAAAGTATGCATATTATGGAATATACGTGTAATGCATAAAAGGTTAAATCATTATGGTAATGTGTATAGGTATGATGGTTTTGTCATTGCATTTCACTATTTCACCTGTCCAAATAAATTGGTTGGCTTGTTTCTTCATGAATTGGGATGATAGCGTTGTAAACGCTCCTGAATATGATGAGCAATTCGGCCCAGTAGTGACCTACTGTAGACCCAAAATGTTCTGGGCGTTTTATTTTGATTTCTGAAATGTCTATTGGAAGTTATGTCGTATGTAAGAAGATTTAAACCTGTACAAAACGATGTAATGTACGCACAACTATGGATTTCAATTTGTATGAATCCAGTAACAGTAAAAATAGTCGTTACATGTGAAGGAGTCATTAGTTTGGATTTGTTTTTCTATTCAATTTATTTTTATCCTCGTTCGGCGCAAGAAAAGTTTAAGAAGCAATTTATAGATTCATTTGAGATCAAGCAAGATATTTTACTGCATTTCATAATATTGTTTATACATAATATTGTTTCTCCGCGTTTTCAATACAATCACTTTGAAGTTTTTACAATCATTATTATACACAATATACGTTTTGTAAATGCGTGCGTAAATTTGAATGAAGAAAAAATATATAGACATAAACTGTCCCTTCTCGTTAACTCTTTCCAAAAATCATTTTCCAACCTTTCTTACGTATTTATTTCTTCTTCGTCAGGAATCAGGAGTTTCTTAAGCGCACTCGTTATGTTGTCGTCTTCACATTGCATTATCCGATCCTTGCTATAATACCATTGTTGTCTTATCTTGCCATACATTATACAATTGACAATTATAGTGCTGCGATTTTAACTTATCGTTTTCAATTTCTCTACATTGCTCATTTCATCAACTTTGGTAAATTTAATTCAACCGGTCTGTATACTTATTTCACACTATTTGATCAACTATTCGCTTAGAACACTTTTATTCTGCTTTGCTTCTACTGTTTAACAGTTCTTCCACGCGACACCATTCCATAGTCGACTTATTATACACATGAGCACTTGAATTTTCATTATCAATGCGATTCGGCTTGGCTCACTAACAACTCTTGCTTAACTTCAAATAATATAACTATTATTTAAATAGTATTAGCACTAAAAATGTACAGTGTCTACGTTTATTCGCATTAAGTAACACAAATAACGGAATCGTTAACAAAGTCATCAAAACAGAATACTAGTGCATTTCGCTTACCCCATTACTACGCTGAAGTATAAACGTTTCCTTACCTAAAGTGAATAGAAAGATTCATCGTTTCATTGCGAAATATATTACACTACTCGTGTCTATCTATATCAAAAGGTGACTGTATAAATAATGAAATACATACATCTCAAGTTCGTTTAACTAGAAGGGTTCATTCTTGTAGCTAAAAATTTTGATGTGGTTTATAGACATCACCACACCATTGAAAATTATGAATAATATTATGAACACGAATAAATTGTAGACAAATACTACTTAAAATTCATAATCACCGACTTTATGATAGTCAACACATTGTGCTGATTATGAGATGAACAATTCTCTTACAATATTATCAATAGAGTAACATTTCTCAATTATTTACGATGTAATGGAAGTATTTTTTTTAAAGTCAAAGAATCTTTTATACAGATGTACATAATTACTTGTAAACAAACAGCCACGTTCATTCTGTGTTTGAGTAAATTGAAATTAGCTTAAGGAAACATTCTGTTTCTCTCTAGTTTGAATGCTTATAATTTTTAAGTCTTTCTCTGAATTTATTAGCAATATTTTTAAAAGTCAGACACGCAAAGTATTGGCAATATATTATGGAAATATTACAGGATGTCTTTTTCGTGCCAAGGGAAAAATGGATTAATTGATTAACAATGGAATTGGTTCGAGTTTCTATTTTCCTGTGTAATAGTAGTTTCACCAACTTTAACTGACATAAATCAAAATTTTAAAAATAAAACAAATTACTTTATATATTTATGCTCATAGTTTAATTGCAGTCACGCTTTAGTATGCACACGGTTTCTACATCTTTATAACTCTTTTGTTTAGAAAACCAGGTCACACAGGTAAAAATTCAGTTGTTGATCTTACTCTTCTGTTCTACTTACCATAGTCCTTAAATTCATTCACAAACTATATGCGAGTAAATTGAAATAACCCAACTTACTACTACATGAGATTATAAGTTTTTGACAAAAATCATTATATTATTTGGTTTGCATTGTAGAGTTTACATTTAAACAGCACTGTAGTAATCATAACTAATAATGCAGTAATAATTATTAAATGTGTGTATGCATTGATAAAAATTACCTTATTAATTATGAAAGTCTGTAATTTGAAAGTCTACTGAATTCTCAAGAATGTGGCACTGTTAAATTTTAACTTTAACACTGCAGCTATCCTCATCATCATCTTAGATTTTCTAAGACTTGTCGGTGCTCCAAATTATTCAAAATTATTAACTGTTAGTTTATCATGTTTAAAAGTATTCAAGTAATATTAACTGAGCATCAGATCGCAAGCACTTATGTGACGTATGGAGAATCTGAAAATCTCTGACATTTTATTATGAAGAAATGGGAATAAGAGTTATTCCGGAGAAATAGTAAGTGACTACCTATTTGTGAGTCATGTTTGGTAATATTAACTAAAATCGTAAATGTTTTGTATAATATGTTTAAGTAATATAGAAAAATGTTCACAGATTGAGATTTTAAGATATTTATCAAACAACTTATACTTATTGAATATATCTCATAAAATGGAACAAGAGGTTTAACGGTAGCCACACGGCTTTTTGCTTGTGTATTTCTCACTCAAAAACCATTTTAACGTTTATTCATATTCACAGTCATTCTTTGAACCTATTAGTATGTACTAGAAATACACATTTTGCATCAAGATTATATGCATAACATGGCATATTATGAACTACATATTCAGTTTTGGCGTAATGTTTAATATGACAGAACCCTACTTGGCTAAGCAAATTTCTAACTTAAGCTTCAAACTCAAATCAATCTTAAAAATGCTTTAAGCAAGAAAATATTCGACCAGTAAACATAAAATAAAGACTGACTAAACAACGAATATATAAAATTATTTCTTTATTACAAATTATCCGCTAAATAAAAATTTGCTAACGGGAAAAATCTGCAACGCGCACAACACTTTACTGCGAATCTCAACAAATTTGGAAAAGTAAAACAAGTGTTACGAAACATTACACTTTATTATTTGGACCAACTGCACTAACATGGGTTGCTTGATGGTCATCATTACTAGGATCAGGTTCAAGTTCTCTGTAAAAAACAGGGGCTAAAACAAAAAAACTCGAGGCAAATATCCCAACACCAGCCACTATGAAGGACAGTGTGTTGGTTCCAGTCATATCAGATATCACGCCTGGAAAAGGAATATCAAACTTTCATTAATCTACGTACTATTTACAATAATTGTGATTTATATATAAATAATAATACCATACCAGCTATTGGAGGTCCAACCAAATTTCCTATCCCTTGCACCAACAAAAGCAAGCCATATGCGCTTGCAAACCGTTCCAAGCTTACAACCTAAAAATCAACGGATTCAGAGATAAGGTTAAAAAAATTCAAAACACGAGTTAAATTAAGTTAATTACCTGAACAAGTATAACAGAAGTCAGAGCATAGTTCGCCGCAATGGTGAGACCAAATACTCCACAAATGATAAACAGCCCCCAATAACTCCATTCCATTAAATATGGCATGAGAACAGTGGTCCCTCCACAAATAATCATGCACACGCCATAAACTAAGGTTGCACTCGCCCATTCTTTGTCACCCATATACCCTAGTATAATCTACAAACACAAAGAAAAAAATGTTAAGTACTTTATAACCTTGAAACCGTGTTGACTGAAGAGAAAATCGACCTTTTATTGTACTTACGTTCCCTGCTACATTAGATAAACCTATTGAGGAGATGAGGTACGAGCTAAGGTCCTCTGAATAGCCATGACGTACGGCAGCGGTCTGCAGGTACATATATGGTACGTCATACCTGCATACATCAACATAAACCCGTATCATCATTGTCTGTCATTTAATAACAAATATCTTTCATTCAAGTCTTTTGTTTGTAGAATCACCCACCAGGTATATAGAAGTAAATTAGAGAGAATGAAGAGGAGAAACTGGGTGCTTATAAGATTATCCCAATCACATATACCACTCATCCAACGACACACGTCCAGATCCTGAAGATAAATTGTGAGAAATGCCATAAGCAAAAATGAGTATACTGAAATTCAGAAATGAGAAAGACAGTCATTTCAACGAAAGCAAAAAAGTGAAAGCTTACAAGGGAGCCACGACCGTCCACTGAGGTTGCAACAGAAATTATGTCGGGACAGGATCTGGCCGAACGTAGCCTGTAGCGTTTCAAGTTAAGAACAGCACCACGGTAAGTCAGTGAATGCCTGTGCATTACGGAACGATACCTGTGTGTCGAATGAGAAAACAAACGTTTACAATGCAACAATAGCTGGTTGTGAGTGCATGTCTACATCACATCAACGATGTACATAATAGACTTTCTCTTTCTTTGAGAAATACTACGTGAAAGCATGATTTGCTAGTTTGCTGCAATGCAAGATAGAAGATATGTTTTAATGGTTATTGTACCTTGCGCTATTAATTATATCCAGCTTTGTATTACTTGACTGCTTCGATTGTTGAGATGATGGTGGAATTATTATTGTGGGGATTCCGTTGGGAGCGGCAGCATTATTAGGCATTACGGTGGTGGACGTGAAACTACTCACGGAATTATTATTACGAATAAAGTGACTACCACTATTGTTCCTTACAACACCATTACCGATAAGACTATTATTATTTATATTGTTAACATTGTTAATGCTGGAATTATTGCTATCATTGCTGAAGTGGTTCGCGTGGTGGTAGATATGATTGAACAAGTCAGAGGAGGAAGCATCCGTTGACGACGTCAGATTCCGAGAGTCGCCCACAACGCATTTATCGTTAATGTTATTGTTATTGAGAAGGTTGCGGAAATTCGAGTCATTACAACTAGGAGGAGGAGGTGGTGGTGGGGAGAATTCAATAGCGGAGGACGTTACAGTCCTATTATTCGTATTTCCATTGTTCATATCCCCACCTGGGATGAGAAGCGATGGCAAATGAGTAGGATGTTGAGCATGAGAAATGTCAACACTTCTATCGTTATTCAAACTATCACTAGTGAGATTACCAGTAGCTACCGTGGATTGCGTTTTGAAGTTTGTGTCTTTTTCTTCTGGAATAATGTTCAGTTCTCCGGGAGGGAGCAATGCTTCTTGCACCTTTTCTACATCCAAAGATGGCATTGAGCTTTTCACGATATCAGAGGTTATCACAACGCTAGACCCAGTTACAAAAGCGGTGGAACCACTTTGCTTGCTATTAATTTCCGTTACACCATCCGGAATGGCAGATACAGCTGGCAATGGACCAAACCCCAGCAATAGATCCCCACTATCAAGCTGGTCCTTGTTTGAAAGGAGAACCCTTGTCTTGACAGATCTTGGTTTGTTGTTTCCACCTCCCGGGGAAGATCTATCAATCACAATGAGATCTTGCTTTACAGCCACTCCACCACCACCGTCAACGTCCTGATTGTAGCTGTAGTATCGCTGACGTCTCTCTCTTCGCTCTTGCTCTTGTACAAATGTTGGAATACAGATTGCTGAGTTGCATCTTCGATTGTTATTTTTACTTTTCAGCGTCGACTTAGAATTGTCTGCCGGCTGTGGATGATTGGAACCGGAAATGTTACCGTTACATCCGTGGTGGGAAAAGCTAAAAAGCGAAAATTGAAGGAATAAAAATTAGTTGAGAAAATTTCATACCTAAGTCATGTTACATAAGATTATCTCTGCACAACAGCGATTTTTTATACTCTGTCCTTTGCTATTACACAATTGCACCAACTATAAAAGAGCACTAATATTGAAAATAAAATATAATATCCCACTTGTTCATACTCTTAAACTTAATGAGCGAATATACTGTATATACTTGCAGCAAAATGTATGGAAATGCACACTACCTTTAATGACAGATAAAATACAAACTTACTTGTGAGGACTATTGGAATTATTGTTGTTTGAGCTTTTGTTCTTTCTCTTTGTCCACTCCAAGTCTTTCATGAGGCAACCACAAGCGCACAAAATAAGGAAAGTCCCTGCCAAGAAAAGTGTTGTTGTCTGCCAGCCATACCACACTAGTGAAAAGCAATAGAATATGAACGATGCATACCATCTTTATTATGAAAGTAGATTGCTTTCACTACAAGAGAAAGTGATAACTTACCTATAAGATGTTGGGTGATTGGGGCAAAGAGAAACGTGCCAATACCACCACCACACACGGAAAGGCCGGTGGCGAAGGAACGTCGCCTTTCAAAGTAGTAAGCAACTATCACAACAGCAGCAACGTAGCACAGGGACAGCCCAAATCCAGTAATCACACCAAACGTAAGCATCAAAACGTAAATGGAGGCTGGAAATGGCAAAACAAAAGGCAAATGGAAATTTGTCATTTGATTAATGAGAATACTTTTTGCTTTGAAACTTTTGATTAATTATTGGTGTCTCTGTCGAAGTAAAAGTAAGTTCTCTTACTTGTGTACGAAGACAAAACAAAACCAATTGCAGCCAGAAGACCTCCCACAATTGTAACATTTCTACAGCCATACCGATCCGTGAGCCAAGAGGCTATAGGACCACTTAGAAGAGGCATAGCAGCTAGCAAACTCCCGATCCATGCTGTGGTCGACTCTGACTGTTTGAAGTATGCGGTAAACTCCATAAAAAAGACACCAAATGAGAATGTTACTCCATCAGCGATGAGATTTACAAGGAAGGAGGCAGCAACGACAACCCATCTGCAAAATTAAATTGCATCCAGAAAGTTTTATTATGTTTTTCCTTGTAATTAAAACCTAACTGCGCTATACAGAATGCCAGAAAAAAGAGTACTAGAGAGAGAGAGAGCAAAGGTAGATGATTTATATTTCTGAGCATGTTATTATGATATTATTTTATGGGCCACTTTGTTTTCTTACCCCCACCCTCCATCGGGAGGCTCCAGTGTGGCTGATATCTCGGACGCTTCATCAGTATCGGTAGACAAATGTCTGAGTCTTTTGTTCCTGTTATTACTACTTCTTACTGTCTTACTATTCCCCGGAGTGTTGGCAGATCTGGAAGACTTGCTTGAAGCCACCGTGACGGTGGCAGCAGTGGTGGAAGAAGAGGCTGTGCACACAGTGTCGTTTGATGCGTTTTGCATTCTTACAAATTCTTTGTGTGTTATGAAATCGGGCTCTGGATACTGAGAGGACGTGCCATTTTCATACATGAAATTTTGATGTTCCCCTTCGAGATCCACATTCTTCTCCATCTCCTCCCTTTCATCAATCTCATTGGCGTCTCCTACAGTATTACACACATCGGTGTCGTCCTGGCACTCGTTAAATAGCTCAAAATGAAGTTTGTTGACGTGTGCCGACCCTTTCGATTCTTCTTTTACTTGCCGAGAGCTCACAGGAAGGAGCGGTTCGGCCTCTGTGATCCCTCCACCAGGAATCGTGTCCTCGTGACCTCCGCCGCT